>APFE031311428.1:0-21023 GCA_000404065.3 Pinus taeda | reverse complement strand
GATTTCACCCCATGTGGGTTACATCTCTGGGTCTGGTGTCAAGAGTGGAGAAGTCACTTCATTAAATTTTGCAAGATGATGATGATTACATAGTACATTCTTTGTCATTACAAGGATAAATTCCCTCAACCAAAGTGGCATGCCTCTCTATGAGATGTTCTTCCTATAAGAGATCTCACTCAAATGGGCACTCCTTTAACATGAAAAGCTAATAAATTCTCACATGTCATGGCATACAAGTATCCTTAAACATAATAGTAACATGGATCTCGACAACAAATCATCATCTCAACAAATCAAAATAAAGATATGGAATCACTACATTATTTACCTCCACTTTCGGGGATGAATTGAAAATGAAAATCTCAACTGATGAAATGGACTACACCACTGAATTCATGGCACGAAATTGTGTCAAACAACTATAAATTTGACACCTTTTTGACACCATTCAATTCTGGACCCTTGAGAGTCTTGAAGATTCCCTCAAAGATTCCTTCCTAGAGATGGCCAAAAAATATGTTGCTCATATGAAAATATTGAGCACACCACATTGTTCCTTGCGAAATTCTATGAAAAATGACTATAAAATAAACATCATTCCTCCTTTGTCCAAAATCAGCCTCCAAGGGAATCTTTTAGATTCCATAAGATTCTACAAAGGTTCCTTGATGTTGGATGCCTAAAGTTTTGCTGCTCATATGGGGAAACAGACCACACCATCATGTGCCCAAAAAAAGTATGGTTCGTTTCGATATAAAGTTGACATGATTCTCTCACTTTGAAAAACCACCCTCCAGGGAATCTTTCAGATTCCTCCAAGATTCTGCATGAGAATATTTTGTGGAATATTCCGCTAGCATATACCCTGCCTTGAAAATTATGCCCTGCCTAAGCTTGGTTCCAGATACTCATTTCCATTCTCTACCATCCACTTGGTGCTCCTCCTTCTCATTGGGCAAATGAGTATGGTTTATATAAATGTAACTGAGCGATTAACTAATGTTAGGCCACTTGAGCCGTCAGTGGAGTGCTAACTTAGGTGGGTGGAGGTCCCAATATCGAACCCCTGCTCCCACCACTTAATATTGATTCAACATTAGCTTAAAAATGGTAGTTGGTTGTAACATGGCAGATCATTTAATTTGGGTAGAAAATTTTTGGTTAGGTAGTTTTTGGGTGGTAATCGTTACACATTGGGGGATGGACCTTCCCGTGGAGCAGGTCGACCACATGGTTCGGTAGGTTTGATCCCCGCTGGCCTCTCATTAGCTACGATCCATGCAACATATGTAGCATATGGTTTGTGGGGGTGGTGGCCCACCAACCCACATCTTGTTTTTTATTATTATATATTTATGATACAAGGTTGGGTGTTCGGTTGGCAAGATTTGACTTCCGGTCAATCGACCCCTTTTTTAATATTTTTTTGTTTATATAATAAAAAATAGCCAAATTTTTTGATCGATTTTTTAAAGGTCACCGGTGAAATTAAGTAGGCAACAAATTCACCCTTTCCGATTACCGAATTTCATGAGCTAACCCTTTGCCAAAACGTTGCGTCGTTAGTGACTGCCACTAGGCCTAGTTTGACCAAAACTTTGAGCAGTTATATCTTGAGCATACAAACTCAAATTTGAGTGTCATTTGTACCATTGGAATCAGGACAACGAGAACTATGATCTGGTCCTGGTTTGTGTGAAATTCAAGAATTTTAATTTTTGAACTTTTCCATAAACACTACCGAATTTTGAGAATGTCCAGAACCACCTAGATCACATAATGTGCCTGGAAAAGAAAGGATAGGATTGGATAAAACAACATCTATTGATCTAATTACATGAGAGATAATTTCCCCCCCCTTCCCCTCCCTACCCCCCCAAGCTAAGGGAAGGGGAGATCACAACTAAAGAATCCCTGCTAAATAGAAAAGGGCTTTGAAGACCTGAATGGATTATATAAAGGAGACATACATGTTGTGGGCTTCGCGATTGGTGGAAACTGATTTAGTAAAATTATTAGAACAACATCTGAGGTTGGGTCATGATTTGCTAACATCCAGGAATTTGGGGGGCTATGTAAAGGGCTACCCCTTCATGAGGTTCTCACACACACTTGGGAAATCTTGGTAAAATCTACTGGATCACTAGACCATCAAGTGCATGATTCTCAATTGTGTGATAATGATTTAGATTCGAGCATGCAAGAAACAACCAATTTAAATGGAAATGATGATTATGTTTTCTTGATTCAAGGTACCAAACAATGGTGAAAGCTAGAACAAAGGTACACTTCCTTCTAAACCACTCTCCTAGAAAATATGTGTTGAAGTTGAAAGAAGAGGGTTCACTGGAGTTGAGGCAACGATGATTCCTCAACAATAGAACAAGGGATATGTGAATGTGACTAATAGATAGACACTAGGGTTGATGATGAAAGAATGATGGGAATGGTGGATAGATGATGTCCCTTGTGATAGCATGATATACATGGTTGAACTCGGATGGATTGACTCAATTCCAGAGGGGGTGCTCAATTACTCAGTAAAGGATTTTTAGATATGGGTCAAAATATTTGGAGGCCAAATGTGAGAGAAATGGGATGAATGTGATGAAAATATGGATGTTGTACTATAATAGGACTCAATGGGACTCTAAACAGACTCATGGATGCAAGGGTGACACATCTCGAATACTTTGAACAAGGGTGAATCTATGATGTTTCCACATGGGATAAGCCCAAGGGGACCATAAAAATATGAGTAAATAATGGTTATTCATGAACAATGTAAACTTTGAAACGGGAACTCATACTGTTACCCGTTTTGTAGAGATAGAAAAAAAGTGACCCGATTTTGAAAAGGGGTGATGCAGAACACACATGTTTTTTTTAGAGCATAGTTTTTGGCACTATAATATCTTTTATGTACATTGTGTTTTAGAATGGTAGTGTTCCTGATGTTGATTTAAAAAAGTGGTAATTCTACACCAAGCCCTTTTTTAAAAGGACTTTTTTTTTTTCTAGTGTATGGAAATGTAAATAATAATTTAGTAAATATTAATAATTTGAAATGACCTTTTTCTACATATTATTTTATTTAAAATTTTAATTTTTTTGTAGTGGAGGTTTTTATTGTTTTGCATATTTAAAGAAGAAGGTCGATATTTTGAATTTTCGACATTCTACATATTTATACATTGTTAATTAATTTTTCAATCCACATGAAATAATTGTTTCTAAAAACTATATTTTTTACAATTGACATAAAAATAATCATTTTTAACATAAATATAACTAAAAAACTACACGTTTTGTTAATTTTTTGCTAGAAATGACATGTCAAAATCACAATTTTTATATGAAAAATTTAATTAAAAATGGTTAAATAATAGTATTTTTTATGAATTTCATGTCAAAAAAATAATAATAATCACTTTTTTTTTTTCAAAAAATAATGATTAACTTAAAAATTAATGCGAAATCACATATTACAAATATGAATGCATAACAACCTTAATTGAGTGTATATTTCTTTTATAAAATGTCAAAGTCAAAAACATTACAAGCATAACTACTTAATAGTTACAAAAAATGAGCTTGATTTCCAAGCATAACTTAAATTTAATCAACAATGTCACGTAATCCAAACTCTTTGTCCTTTAGAGTTTCATCATTGTCTTCTTCCACAATGTTTTCTGCTTCATTTTGCTCATTTTCCTCTTCTAATGGATTTTTGATGTTTGCGAATCTCCCAATGTATGTCTTTCCAATGTATGTCTTTCCAAACATTCCATGTAATGGTGGTTGGGGTTCCTTTGCCTTTTTTGCCACATGGGATTCATTAAAGTCTCCTTTCATCAGCCCAATTTCTTGCATTGTATCTGGAAGAAATTGAAGAGCATTAATTCTTTGTTGAATGAAATTGCACTATATTGGATTTTTTCAATTGCAATGCAATTTCTTCCTTTTTGAAGGCAACATGCTAATGTTGTACCTAATTATCAAACACAAAAGAAATAATGAAGTAAATTAGTACAATGACATATTAATTAAAAAATAACATATTGAAATTCAATTCCATATAATAAAACTTACCTGAGCTAGAAAATAAATCCAGAACCCAATCTCCTTTATTTGAACATATGTCTATAAGATAGTTAATCAATAATTGTGGTTTTTGATAAATGTTAACTATCTCTCTTTTTTGCTTCTTTGTCTTCATATGTTAGTTTTCTCACAACAGCAGCATAAGCCAATATTTAGCTATGACTCTTTCTGTCTACCCGATTGAAAATCATAGACATATAGCTATCATCTTGTGCCCAACTATTAATATGAATGAATTTGCAATCATTATAAATAGTTTATCTTCACGGTTAAGAACATTTGACTTTTTCCTGTAACATGGAATAGTAAAAGTTCAATTAACTTGTACATAAATGATTTTTTCAACATTAATGAAATATACATTTTAAATGTCTTACTATGTAAGCTTCATCCTTGAATTTGTTTTCCCCTTAAAGCTTGACAATACCATTGCCAATTGTGTGTCTGAATGAAATGTCACAAATCTCCATAATGGTGATGATGTGACTTCTAGAAACCCCGCAACCACTTTACTAAGAGCTTGATAAGTATAAGGGTCATTATCATAGTCAATGTTTGGAATATTGAAACCATGGAGAATATCTGCAATGACTGGGCATAATCCCTTTTAGGTATGAGTTTAGCAATGTATTCACAGTTGCCTTGTATTACTTGATATTGAATAGCGTCTAGCCCATTCCAAATGAAATAAGTAAAAATGGGAACAAGTTCAACATTCTTAATACGTTGATTCTTCAGTCTTTCAATCTTTATTTTTTCAATAAAGGTTCTAAAACTATCTGGTGCTCCATTATCATCATTTTTCATCTTTTATAAAATAAACAAATATATGTGTAAGTTATAAATTAAAAATAGTACACAGATGAATAAAAATGAATGTATAAATCAGGATACCTTTTAAATGCAGATAAAAAATAAAAAAAATAAAAATAAATAATAAATAAATAAATAAAAAAATAAAAAATTTGTTGATGTAGAACTTGAAATCTGGATAGTTGCATACAACATTATCCCAACTATCTTCATTCAACAATCTTAACCATTTGTCCTTGAATTTTCATGTAAACTTTGTGACTACATAGATAAAGTAACAAAAAGTTAATATAATGATATGTATAAACAAATACTACCAAGAACAATATGTTTTATTTAAAAGAAAATTATAATCTAGAAATAAATAAAAATAATTCAACAAACTTACTTTTGAAATTCCTCAGACATTTCCTCCAATGAGAATTCCCCTAACCTCACACGAGATAATATTGTTTTGACAATTTTTTCGTCTTTCACTCCTTGCATTGCTCTCCAAGATGTGATAGTCATATCTTCTAGAAGTTGCTTCATTTCAGGACCTGATTTACTGCTGCTACTTATCAATGGCTTAGACTTTTTGACCTTTTGTTTTTTAATGCCGATGTTTTCCCACATGCTAAAAATCACATTAATCTACTCCCATGCATCTCTAGTTCTAAATGCCAACTGGAAAATGTTATCAACATCTCTGAATAAATCACTAATTTTGCTGCCTTTTCCACCTTTTGAATTGATTTTATCTTCAATTTTATAGCCTATTTCCATACAAAATTCCTTTCAGAAATCTACAGTAACATTTATCCTATCCCCACCACATTTTTCTTGAAATTCACTATGAATAAATCTAACCCTTTGGATGAAATTCATAGACATCCTATATTCATTATCTGAATTATGATCCCATGCCACTAACTTTGCTTCTGTATCTAATAAACCAACATAAATGATATATTTCATTGTTTCAAAACGTGAGTTATTAGGATATTCCTCCATCAATTGTCTTTGAGCTTCTACAGAATGGTTCCCCCAAAGCACATAATAATTGTATTAAAAAAATTTTGACTTATCAAATGCTTCTTTGTTGGGAACTTGAACTCGATCAACAAGAAGCACATAACTAACCACATGAGCATATGGATTGTACCTCATCATTGTCTTCAAGTTGTGAACATGCAGATGATGTGGCTTTCTGACTTGATATTGACATTGTCCTTCACTTGCCTTATAGGTTTGTCTAACATTAAGCTGAAATGTACGACCATCCTCAATTAAGTTTCTCTTTATCAAATTCTATTGAATGGAATTTTGTTTTGTTTTCATAATTCCATCCTCTAAATCAGCTCCTGGTGTAATGATTTCTCTACTTTATTTTTAAGTTTCACTAGGTTCTTGACTGTTGGTAATGACTACTTCAAAATCTTCAACTTTACTTTTCTTCTTCATAACATTGTCATCATTAATTGTCACAGATTTATTCTTGGGAATTGTTGCTTTTGGTCATTTATGGCTCTTCTCAGTTCCAATGTCATCTTCAGTAATGGCAAAATATGCTTCATTGTCAGTTTCAACTTTATTGTCTTCAAAAGTAACTTGTCTACCCTTGCTAGATTTATCCACTAGAGGCCTTTTTTTCTGATCCCTTGGATGTACTTGTGTAGCATCATCAATTACTACATTTTGCTTGTTTTCCATTTCTTCTTCTGACACTAAGTAGAAACTGCTGACAACTTTCATAATATCATGCTTTATGAAATGAATGCCTCCCAATGTAATTGAACAACTTTCAACAAAATTCTGCCAAATAAAAAGAAGGTTAAAAAAATATAGTGAGACACTTACAAAAACGCAAAATACAAATATAAATAACAATACTTACAATGTTTTGTTTCATCTCATTTACGATTTTGTTTATGCAACTTTGTAGATACCTTTCTTGTGTCATACAATGAATATGATAGCTGGTATTTAATCCTTTCATGTGACTTGGACGATTTTGTAAGTATGTAAACAACTTCACTGTCTAGTACCGAACACATATCTATGAATCTTCCCACCACGTCATAAATTCCATTATCATTCGTTATATCAATATATAGATATATATTCACATTTTGGCTTTCTCTTTCATTCACATACCAGATTATTGATGGAAATTTCACTTCTTTTGAATTCTTTCAGTATGAAATCATCTTCTTATCATTTGACGCACTTGAAAGATTTGTAGCCATGACCTCAGGTAGAGTTCATTCACCAATATTTTTTGAAGATCCACCCTTAAGAGTCTTTGGTCCAGAAAGATTCACAAAAATCTTCTTCGATGCCATTTTCCTAAAAAAAAGAAACACATAAATTAGTAAATAACAAAAACATATTAACTTAAGTTAACAACAAAAATATATCATAAATTTTTAATTTGTATAGTCAAATCATTGAAATTAAAAAAATATTAATACTAAGAGAATCACCCGCTACCCCATGGGCAAGCGAGCCGCCAGGGTGGCATTGGGGGAGGCTGTGGAAACAACTTCTACCATTTCTCACCACATTGATCTCCTTCTCCATCTTCAATTTACCCTTAAGGGGGAGGCTGAGGGGTATAGTGAAGATGAGGAAGGAGATCAATTTGGTGAGAAATGGTAGAAATTGTTGCCACAGCCTCCCCTCGTGCCACCCCAGTGGCCTGCCTACCTTCAGCGTGGGCGCTAGAGTGGTGTGGGGGGCTGCCACAACCTTCCCCACTGCACCACCTTGGCATCCTATCAAACGCGGTGCCATGAGGGGGGTTGGAGCAACAACTTCTACCATTTCTTCCCACATTTATCTCCTTCTCCATCTTCTATCTACCCCTCAACCTCCCCCTTGAGGGGTAGATTGAAGACGAAGAAGGAGATCAATATGGGGAGAAATTGTAGAAGCCCCTCGGTGCCACCCCGCTGGCCCGCCACCCCACAGGCAGGTTGGCCGCCAGGGTGGCACAGGGAGGGGGGGATGCCACAATGCACCCCATGCCACCCCGGTGGCCCGCTTGCAACCTCACGGGTGGGAAGGCTGCCGAGGTGGTGTGAGGGGGGCTATCACAACCCACCCTATGCCACCCCAACGCCCCACCTGCCTGCGAGGTGGTAGGCAATTCTCGGAATCGCCCAACACCCCGCAGGTGGGCGGGTGGGCCGCCAAAGTGGTACGTGGTGGGACTGTGGCAGTCCACCCCGTGCCACCCACCAGTTAGCCTGCCTGCCCGCGTGGTGTTGGGCGATTTCAGGAATTGCCCAACACCCCGCAGGTGAGCGGCCACGCCACCGGAGTGGTAGGCGAGCCACCGAGGTGGCGCAGGGTGGGGCTGCGACAATCAATCGCGACCCCGCGGGTGAGCAGGTCACCGGGGTGGCGTGGGGTGGGGCTATGGCAATGCACCCCATGCCACCCCGGCAGCCCCCTGCCCACAAGATGGCGGGCGATTTTCGAAATCGCCTTGCCACCCTGTGGTCGGGCGGGCTAACCATGCTCATTGCCCCTAACCTACGAGCCTATTTGGTCGTAGTCAGTTTTATCAGGCCCACCATGCTTACGACGGACATATTAGTTAATTTGGCTCACAAAGAGTTTTAATTTAAAAAAGAAAAATCTACTTCATTAAACTTATTTAATATTAAAATTTTCAAGGAAAAACATTTAACTAACCTTTCAATTGTGAGAGTTCTTCATTGAATATGTTGTTGATAGCAATGTAGCTACTCCACAAATTCCCTCCAAGTCTTTCAAAGAACCTCAGAAAACCTTGATGTGATGTGAGTAATAGTGATAATGTAATTTATTAAATAGGTGAAATTACGGAGATGTTTTACCGTACGGTTAATGTGGGATTAATTTGTTCTAAAAAAGTTTAACATGTTAATTTTTTTATAGTGATGAAAGAAAATATGATAAAGTGAATATTATGGAATTGTTTTACAACAAGGTGAATGTGAGATTAATTTGTTTTATAATGTATTATAAAAATTTAAAACAATTCAATTGTTTAGTAAATATTTTATACTTAACTATTAAAATATTTAGGTAGAAGTGTAGTCTACATTTTAACTTTTCATGATTTTTTTTCATAAAAAAAAAAATTAGTTTACATTTTTCAATAAATTGTAGAATAAAATAATGAAGGAAAATAAATCTAACAAATTTTTTGGAGGGAAATATTTTCGCGAAACTTTTTGTAGGGAAAATTTCATTCTTTAAGCTATATAATATCTTTAGGAGACTCTCCATTTGTATCATTCAACATTTTCTATTTGAAAGGGATGGATTGTCCTAATAATGAAGTTTCGATTTGTACAACATCAACATCTTCATCGTGCAACAACTCTATTCATATTGATGAATATAGCGGGAATTCTTCCACTATGAATAGAAAGTCAATTCTTCCATTTAGTCCTGATCCTAAGGACTAGGAGAGTAGCACTGATGAAAGAGGGGATGGAGAATTTCAAATAAATAAAGTCATAGATTCCACTTAGTCGTAATTCTAAGGACTATGAAAGCAACAGTGATGAAGAGCATGATGACAAATTTCAAAAGAATGGAGTGTCACGGTGTCGACTTAGTCCTAATTCTAGGGACTATGAGAGCAACAGTGATGAAGAGCATGATGGTGAAGTTCAAAAGAATGGAGTGTCACATTGTCCACTTAGTCCTAATTCTAAGGACTATGAGAGCAGCAGAGTTGAAGAGCATGTTGAAGAATTTCAAAAGAATGGAGTGTCACCATGTCCACTTAGTCCTAATTCTAAGGACTATGAGAGCAGCAATGATGAAGAGCGTGATAACGAATTTCAAAAGAATGGAGTGTCACGGTGTCCACTTAGTCCTAATTCTAAGGACTATGAGAGCAGCAGTGTTGAAGAGTGTGATGATTTATTTCAAAAGTATGGAGTGTCACAGTCTCCACTTAGTCCTAATTCTAAGGACTATGAGAGTAGCAGTGGTGAAGAGAGGGATGATGAATTTCAAAAGAATGGAGTGTCATGGTGTCCACTTAGTCCTAATTCTAAGGACTACGAGAGCAACAATGATGAAGAGCGTGATGATGAATTTCAAAAGAATGGAGTGTCATAGTATTCTCTTAGTCCTAATTCTAAAGACTATGAGAGTAGCAATGATGAAGAGTGTGATGATGAATTTCAAAAGAATGGAATGTCATGGTGTTCTCTTAGTCCTAATTCTAACGACTATGAGAGAAACAGTGATGAAGGACAGGATGATGCACTTAGTCCTAATTCTAATGAGTATAAAGGTAGTAGTGAAAAAGGATAGGATGTAGCATTTTCAGTAAGTAAACAGTCACATTTTCGATGTAGTCCTAATTCTATGGACTACGAGAGTAGCATTGACAATGCACGAGGAAGAATATCCAATAAACATTGAGTCAAATTTTCCATTCAGTCTGAATTCTAAGGACTATGACAGTAGCACTGAAGAAGGGGAAGATGAAGAATATCCTCCAAGTCAGTATTTGAAAATCACAGTTGATCATAGTGTGGATAACATTCCTCTTAACGATCATGAAAATACTTATACAAATGATGATCCAATGATAGAGATGTTGCCAAGAAATATTGTATCGACGAGTAGGAGCAGACCTTTTCATATCAATGCAAGATGTTCTAGTTATACAAGGGGTAGAGGAGAATATTTGATGAGAAGAAGTTCTATCAGCGCTCTCATTTCAAGTGAATGTTGCCAAAAAGATTGCTTGAAACATATGGATTTCAAATTTGCATTAGAGAGCAGGAAGAGATATTTGTCAATGAATAAAAGCATGAAAAAATCATATTTAGTTGGGTGCATGCAATATACATTGTCAAGTTATGATTATCATATTAGGACTTTATTTATCTGTAGAAAAGCTTTCAAAATGTTTCATTCGATTGGGAATTTTTGTCTCTCGAGAATTCAAAAAATTTTGGAAAAGGATCCCACATTTTATTCAAAAGTACGTCATAAAATACAGTTTGGACCATTATGAAATACTGCAATGTCATGGATGAAAGATTTATTTTCAAAGCATAGATAGTGTATGCAAAATAGAGAGACAATACATATTCCAGATAATTTTTCAAGACAATAAATCTACAACTTATACTAAGAATATGCAGAAGGTGTTGAGGGACATAGCTGGTGTATAACATATCAATATTTTGTGAAGGTATGGAAGAAAGAATTCAATGATGCCTGTATTCCTAAGAAGACAAGGATGGGGATTTGTAATACATGTGCTTCTCTTAAATCAAAAAGGGACAAATGTGAAGGGTCAGAAAGAGGTAAGCATTCATAACTTTAACTTTTAAAATTGTATAGTCATCAACTACGAAAACATATTTCTTGATGGATTTCTTTTACGTTGTGTAGATTCAATTATCAAAGAACTTCAGGAGCATCGTGAACAATAAACAAATGAAAAGAAAAAGTTGTACAAGCATCGAAAGAAGTGTTATGATAATCTGAATAAATGTTTGGGTTTGATAATTGATGGTATGGACTAGAAGAAAACACTTTTACCACATTTTATTCGCACACCCAAAAATTTACAAGAGGAAAATTTTATCCAGTATCACTTGGTCGGTTGTATGGTCTTCAATGGGAAAATGTTGCCAAGGGTGTACTTCACAGCTCTAAATATTCATAATGATGCAAATCTGACCATAACCATAATTCATGATGTACTTTCTCATTGGTTTGGTAATATTCCTGAAGTTTTGTATCTACAATTGGACAACACTTGCCGTGAAAACAAAAATCGGGCTATTTTTGGATATCTAAACATGCTTGTTGAATTGAGAATTTTTCGAAAGGTAAAGGTTGGTTTCCTTCTTGTTGGGCACACTCATGACCATATTGATCAGATGTTCAGTCGTTTTTCAGTCACATTGAGGAGGAAGGAAGTTGGGAGCTTGCCATCATTAATTGAATTTATCTGACATGTGAAGGTTTATTCTGGGATCATATGGTGAGGGGAAATGCATTGAACAACTTAATGAAATTAGCTTCCAACATCAATTTCATATCAAAAAAATTGTTGGGAAAACACTAATATGGGGCAAGAAGTATTCAATTACTGCAAAATGGGCACCGTCATCAGGTTTGCAATTTTTGAAGTTCATTTCAGATCATCCAATATTTGCATCAAAAATATTGTTATTACAATCAGTTGGTGAAGTTCATAATGCACGTAGACAAAATAGAGAAATAATTATTCTCATTGCCAAGAAGAAATTAAGAAAGGTATTAGATATACGTATGAGTACTTTGACATTGCTAATTCAGTTTGGTGGGAGTCATTTTTCAATAATCAAAGTGATATCATTTCAACAAAAACAAATGAAGATATACCTTTGAAAAATCCATTTATTTGGCCACAAAATGTGTTGAATGAATATGAGGAAATAAACATTTTTGAACAACAACAATCTCAAGGTATTATTAATTCTTCACAGGCAGAGGAAAGAGAGATGTATATTGGTTCCAGAAGATCCCATGCACAACGTGAAGCCATGGAAGACATTTACAAGGGTTCAGTACAAGATATTAAGGAGGGTTGCATGATGGCAGTGCTAGTAGATGGAGATCCCAATGGCTATCCATTCTGGGTTTCTAAATTTATGAAGATCTTTGTAGAAAATGAAGATGTGTTGAAGTACATTGGTATGCCACAAATACACACCCTTTCAATTGTGTGTATAAGCTAGAGATGGTAGTTGACAAAAAAAATGGCGGAAAGAGAAAAAGAAAGGGTACAAATATAAATTTCCGCCACACAAACATATTAAAATTGGAGGATGTTGACAGACTTGTTTATGACTTCAATTTAACATGGAGAGTAACTCTTCACTTCAAGATGATAGAGATTTTGAAAAGGTTGTTATGAGGAGGAACAATGTTGATATGGGAGTCTGCTGAAAGTAGTCGTAGATCTAGAAGAATTTTGAAACCTGAAATGGTGGGCATGCACATGGACTTAGATGGGGCACTAGTTGATGAAAGAGAAGAATATGGAACATCTTCATCAGCATCCAGTCACTCACCTGAAGATGTGAATTCTAATGGTGTGCAAGAAAATATGAGTGATTTTGAATAATTGTTTAAGACAGTTTATATAACTAATGTTTGCATCTTATCTTGAAATAAAAATTTTGATTTCCATATGGTGTTAAATGAGAAGTTATGAGTCATTTTTATGTTGTTGGATTATATGTTTTAATTATGATAATTTTTATTGTTTAGAATATCTACAATGCAACATTAAATTAGAGATATAATGTATGTTTCATTCAATATACAACTTTGAATTCATTTAATGATGTAATTTGTTCATAATGTCATGGTTTTTTAATTTTATGGTTGAAAAAGTTTCAATTTCTTTTGTATCTAGCATGTTATGGTTAAGAACATTTTGAATTTATACCTAGGAAAGAAAAATGTTATTCTTCCAAAAACATTAGTGTATTTTCTTCCTCATAAACAACTTTGTTTGGCACATAAGAATTCGGTTTTACTAGCATTTTTTAAAAATGTTGAAGATTGACCCTAAAAAAAATCATCATTCTAGTATCATCACTTTTTCATTTTCAATTTATTTTTTGCATGAAAATTTCATTTTCACTGCCATTTTTAAAACATGTTCAAAATTGACCCTAAAAAAAAACCATCGTTTGAGTATACACATTTTTCATTTTTAGCACTGTTTTTGATGTTTTTTAGGGTTTTTTGGCCAAAGTTCCCATTTTGAGTTTATAGTTCCCATTTCAAAGTTTACATTGTTCATGATGAAACTTGACACCTAAGTCAACAAGTGTAGAGGCGAAGTGGTGCCATAGTAAAGGTAACTCATATGAAGAGATTCGATTTTTATAGGTGGAAAAATGAGACCTCATGGAAAAAATGCCTTCTTGGCAAAGTGTCATATTACCAAAAAATAAGAGAGACCCATTATAGATCTTAGTGGGATCTTTCCAAGTTTGTTGATAACAAACCGAGCTACGGTGTGCTCATAATGGTCAATGAAAAAACTAAGGTTTTCCCTATAAAAGGGATCCTTGCCCCCAAATCCAATTCATTTGCACATTGAGCTATTTAGAGAATTTGGAGTGGGGGAGGAGGCTCAAAATCTTTGTGAGCTCATAGAGGACAAACCGGTTATTGGTATCCAGATATGCGACTTTCAGTTAGGTGGTCTAACCCTAATCATCATTTTTAGTGGATTATATTTCCATATTGGGGCTTCACAGGGCTGGGGGAAACCATACCTCTTTCTCATGGTTGCAACGCACCTGTTGGGCCTTTTTCTGAATCCTAAGGTGCAGGAAATAGCTAGAAAAAGTGTGCCCAACATAGTTTTTACAGGAAAAGCTACGCCCATGACCTAAGGAAAGGAAAAGGATGGGGGTTTATTGGAAGCTAAATTTGAGGTATGAAAATGTATGTTATGACTTTGAACTGAAAAAATATGATGGTTTTTGGTAGGTGTGGTAGATTTAAAGTTGGTATTACGAGAATGAGACTTTGATGATCTTTGTACTGAGAATAAGGGGAATCAGGGTGTTAGAGGGGATCTGACATGGTATGGGTTATTGAAGTTATTATATAACCCTTTGATGGGGGGGAGCCACTTTTACCCCATATTATGATATATTGGGTCCTAGATGAGGAGGCCTTTGTTATAAAGGGGCATAAGATTGAGATTACTATCCAAGACATATGCTTCTTGACAAGGTTTCCACCCTTAGGGATGGTGGGAGAGATCCATCCAATTCTTCCTCGTGCGAGCCATATTGGAGAGATTGTGGATGGTCATTGTGTACCAGGTACTCAGATAAAGGACACAAGTATCTAGATACATTACCTGGAGAGACTTGAGACACAAGCTATGAATGCAACAATGGTGAGAACCTTGGGTAGCCATGCCTTCCATAGGGGGCAAATAATGCTAATGGAGAGTGTTCTAGGAGGGACCTACTATGGGTGGGCCCAGATGTTGCTAATGTAATTGGAATGTAAGTTAGTTCTCTACACACAATGGACCAATGATAAATTTTCATTTGGGATAATTTTATGCTCATTATTCTCTGAGAAGATCCCCACCATTTGACCACATGTTCAAATCTATGATGGGGGTCCACAGGAGTCGAGGATACATTGTTGGGCTTAGCTACTATGATGGGTTGGACGGGGAGGAGTTAGATGTGTGTTCTGACCTGAGTGTTTTAATCATTAGGATTAGATTCCACTCTATACAGATGACTATCCATACAATTGTATGAAATTCCAAGGGTGTCCTGATCGACCACTTCCAATAGGATGAGCATGGGGACTAAATGGTAAGTAATATTTTCTATATTTAATTACAGGTATAGTTTAGAAAATATATGTATGTGGTACTTATTTTCAAACTTGTGACATGCAGATATAGCACCAGTGAAGCTGACAAGATATGTAAGACGAGCTACAACACTTGGGGATACATATCAAAGGGGTCGACATCACAGCAAAATCTAGATTGTGATGCATTACTGGAGGATATGCATTGTAGTTCGAACTTAGTACTGATTGGGGTGACAAAGTGTGGATGAAGCGAGCTAGAATATCAATACACATATGCATGTATGAGCCTTCCCTCTGAGTGGTGAATGATCTTGAGGCATGCAATGATGGTCAATTAAGAAATTAGATCCTTACGAGCTAGGGGAGTGACCCCACTAGCTTAGGACCCTCTAAAGGTTAATTATTAGACATAGGGGCCTTTGCGCCCCCATTTTTGTATGTATGGTGATAGCATGTTATAGGCATGTCATATGTATTTAGAGTAGTGGACTCCAAACACTATATGATGGTTATTATGATACATAATATGGTTATGCATATTTTTTGTGATGATGTGGTTTTCCATTTGTGTGTTTTATGGATGTCTTCTTGTGTATGCATGTGATAAATTCCAATATAGAATGTTATTTTTAATGGTATCTAAAAATTTATTTTGTTCTCTAGGAACATGATTGAATGAAATGGATTCAAATTCACGTGTGAAAATCTTAACTCATATATATTTTTTAAATAGGACATGATTACACACATGATAAGTGCCATTCAATTTCATGACAGGTAGCAAGGAATCAAGGCAGTCATGAAGGTGAAGGATGCAATGATCAAGGGAATCGACTAACAAACCTTTCACCGCATCATGTAATTTCAACCTAGTTATTAGTGGAAGATCCGATGTATACACTATTGGAGTGGAGTAATGAATGAAAAGGGCAGAAAATGACCCAAGTTGTTGAGGTTAGATTCCTAGAGAAGTGACTTGCACCATCGCTGTAACCGATGTATGGTGAGGATGATGGATCCATCGGAAAGGCATAAGAAGACAATGAATGAAAATGATGATATATGTAAGCTATCTAAATGCAGAAAAGAAAAACAACAAGAATTTCAATGGGAAATGGTATGGGAAGAATTTATTCATGTAGAGTGAATTACGAGGGTTGGGGAGAATCTCTCCTTCTAGACCCTCTAAAAGCTATGCCCCCTTTCTGAAGAACTTACAAATGATCTAAGGACCATTCCATAATGGTTCCAAATTCCCATGCCTAGGACATCGTGGTATTGGTCATAGGCATGAACAAGGCCGCCTTCATGAAAGGTGCGAGGGTGGACTTTACGATCATACTGGGCTTTGATGTGATTTTTGGCTACTTTGATGTTTTGCAAGGCAACGCGGTGGTCTTCATTGGCATGCTCTATGATGATGAGTCTCTATTCTAAAGGTTGGGTGTATCAGATGAGTTTGAAAAAAATGTGGAGGGAGGGGATTCCACACTTGATTGGTAAGACTGCCTCTTATCCATAAACAAGGTGGAAAGGAGTAAACCCAGTGATAGTTTTGAGAAAGTTCTATAGGCCCACAATGCAGAGAAGAGTTGTAGATTCTAGCTAGTATTGCGTCTATTCACCATCTATTGAAGCATACTTCTGAGGGTCTTATTAACAAATAAAACTTTTCTATTTCCTCATGAGTAATAAGACGATGAATATTAGTGTTCAAAACCTAATAGTGAGGATATATCATGATAGATCGCACCTTCAAAGTGTCAACCATGGTCATAAACCAATTGTTTCAGAACCCTGAATTAAGTGATAACATGGTTAAAGAAAAATAGGGATATGGTACTTGTGGTATTATTTAATGTGGGCATGGCCTCAGCCCATTTGGTGAAATAATTGATAGCCACAAAAATATACTTATGGTTATTAAAATATGGGGGTAAACACTCCATAAAATCAATGGTCCATTTATAGAAAGGACAAGTTGAGATGAGAGGATGGAGGGGAGAGGGTCAAGCTTGAGACTTTGGGGCATATAATTGACAATTGGGATAATGTTTAACTACCTCAATGCAATCACTAAAGAGAGAAGCGAAAAAGTATCTTAAACACATGATTTTTTGGGTAGTGGTCATTCCAAAGAGATGACCATCACATGGTGGGAGGCATTGAGCACTTTCTCATCTTAAACATAGGTAAGGAAGCTACGAAGGATAGTGTTGACACCATGATGATAAATATCATCACCAATGAGGAAATAGTGAGGGGCTTGATTTCAAATACGCCATTGATCATCACAAGTCATATGTGGGGTGAATTTATCAATTCAAAAATAGCCGAGGATGTCGCCATACCAAGGATCATCAAAGGTTATATCGAACAAGTGTTCATTTGGAATCTCATAATTTACCAATGGATTAGACACACCAGTAGGAAAGTCAGAGATCAATTCAATAAGAGCTAAACCTTTCTTAATATTAGGTGTGAAAAATTATAAATCAAATTCCTATAGGATAATGATACAATGAGCATATTTCCTATTAATGATCCACCGAGTCAATAGGAAATCCATGGGGTTGGAATTAGTCACAACTTTGGTGGCATATGTAAGGATATAATAATGAAGTTTTAGGAAAAAGAACGCGATAGAGAGGGCCAAATTTTCTCCATGAGAATAGGACATAGGGGGTTCGCTAAGGTTCTTTGTGACATAATAGATATGTGTTCATTTATGGATCCATCTTCTTATATTAAGACCCCAAGCAACCGAATAGGTGGAAGCTAAGACATGCAATATGAAATCCCTCTCAAAGTTTGGTGGGCTAATCAAGTGAGAGGAAGTGAGGGCATGTTTGAGGGCATCAAAAGACTATTGAGCTTGATCATCCTAAAAAAATGGAATGTTGGAGTGAAAGGATTTTAAAACCATGAGAAGCGGTGACAAATTCTTGAACAAACCAACGAAAAAAGTTGTTTTTTCCTTAGATGCATTGTAGCTAGTGAAGGGTGTGAGGAGGAGGAAGTTCAGGAACAACTTGAATTTTGAGAGGGTCAAGGGTGATACCATATTTAGGCACAATTAAACCCAAAAAGAAACTGGTAGGAATAAAAAAGAGACACTTAAGGGGGTGGATGTGAAAGTTATACTTGTGAAATTGGAAGAAGATGGTGTGCAAATCATCAAGGTGTTGTGACTGAAGTTTGGTACGAGATATGAAAGGATAATATGGGATAGGTCATGAAAAAATAAGACACATCACATTAAAAAGTGGCCCCAATTTTCTTCAAACCATAAGGCATGACCTTATAAGTGAAACTTCCCCACGGACTAGTGAAAGCAGTATTAAGTTGACTGGAAAAGTAGATACGTATCTGGTTGTCCCCTGAGAACCCATCCATAAAGGAGAAGACCTCACATCTTACAAAATCGTCAATGATTTGGTCAATGAAAGGTGTGGTGAAATTTTCTTTGGGATAAGATTTGTTTAGGTCACAAAAATCCATGCAGGCACGAATAGTTCCTTGTTTTTTCAAAATGGGAATGGGGTTGGACACCCATGTGGTGTACTCAACAGGATAAATGAAGCCACCTTGCTTGAGTGTATTGATTTTAGATTTAATAGCATCGTGCCTGGAAGGATGGATAGGCCTTTGTTTTTGGTGGATGAGAATGGCATCGAGCCATGTGTTGATATGATGTTCAATAATGGAAGGATCAAGTCTGTGCATCCTAGAATAAGACTAGGTAAAAACATCATGAAATTTGTTGAATAAATTATCGTAAGAGTCAATGTTTTTCAGGGCACATTGTGCCCCCAAGGTGATATTTAATTTGACCCCTAGTTTATTCTAAATGTTACTCTTTATGGTAGGTGAAATGTTGGCCATATTTCTTTTTTCAAAAGAATCTAATGTAGGAATGGAGCTTCCAAACTAATCAACCTCACCATGGATAAAGTCTTTGGACTCCACAATGTATTAATCATGGGTTTTTTGCGGAAGGAAGTACATACAATGGTGCATATCATCCTGATCATAATCAAAGGTGGTCATGGCTTCCATAATGTCTTCACTGGAATGAAAGAGGGGGCGATGGGAGGAATAAAGAACACATGAGAAAGGTGAACTACCTAAAACACCGTCATCAAAGACAAGGTTCACATAGGCATCATCAGGAGGGTTGGATAGATGACTAATAGATGTGATATATCTCTATGCTAAGACTAAAGTGTTCTCTAAAGAAGGTTCAAAAGAATAACAATAGGAAGATCCTAAAGATTCTGAATATATCGATCCCATGGATGATGACAAATAGAGAATAGGGATTGAACTATCCGTCATCTCGAAATTAGGAGGGGGAATCACAAAGGTGGGTTGAGAAACCTCTTGTCCAAGAAAAGCATTGGGGTTAGGACTCGCATGTAGATTGGATGTGGAGTCACTATGAGCTACATCTAAGTCACGAAGAACATGAAGTTTATCATGAAAATACTCGAGACAGGGATAGTTACAGGAATAATATCCATACTTATCACAAAAATCACAAGGGTGATTGGTGCATAAGTTTTTGTTCTTCTTGGTGGACTCAGGTAAGGTAACATGGACATTAGGAATGCTAGTTTCAAGAAAAGTATTAGAGACCACATTCTTAATATGAGGGAGTTCAATACAATTATTAGTGGCATGTCTAACAACATCACACAAAGCACGTGAAGGAGAAGGCTTGGGAGGTTTAGGCGGAGTGGGAGTTGCTTGAGGTGCCTTGTCTTTGTTTTCCTGTTTTTGGGATTTCCTGCCCTCACCAAATGCATTCACGACATGAGTGGATTCCTGTGGAGGTTTCTACAGAACTGAAGTAAAGGAAGGGGTGGTAGGAATAGGTTGAACTAGAGTCAAATTCATGTAAGGCTTTAGTTGGGTAGGAGGAGTGTATGTAGGAGGATCAATGTACCATACTAGGATCCCTAAATTCATATTAGGGAGACTCAACATAGCCATTATAAGAGTGGAAAATATTCCTTGTGGTGGGAATAAGAAAGGTCTCTGATAAGAGGGGTAATGATCTTGAGGAATTTCTCCTAGATGGGAAAGACCGAGGGGAATTGTTCCTACTTGAAAAGGGTTGGGAGACATGTTAGAAGAAGGGAACTAACTTGGAGGAATTGTTCCAAAAGGATGAGTTGAGTTGGGACAAGGGGGTCACCGAGGAGCTGGCTACTAGGAATACATTCCAAAATACTTACTAGTAGCCAATGACGCTTGAAGCATGCAAACACTTCAAGAGCCAGGCTCAAAAGGGGTCGACGATGGGCCATAATAAGCCCCAAGTAGTGTGGAATATTTATATACACTGGGGGGAACATTGATAATAAGGGATTCTTATTTCTAGTCATTGAAAAAATAATGCTCTGAGGAGAGCTCTCAGACTAAGGGTCATAGTAAGTCAATTGATCGATGGTGATGGTATTTCCATTGTGAAGGAATCACATCTTATGCAAGATGCAGGATGTGACAACTAACACAGTTGATCTAGGTGGATATTGGTGGCCACCTGCCAAGTCCACCTGAACCCCCACCATTGTCTTTCTCAGCATTTTCAGTTTCCTTAATTGTAGCACAACTTACTATTTTTAGCAGTTTTTCGGGTCCTGAACTTCCGGAGCCGTTTTGAGGCCCTAAACGACGTTTTTTGGGGAATCCGGGGGCAACATGCGTCCATGCAATGGACTGATGTCGCC
>APFE031311417.1:0-10575 GCA_000404065.3 Pinus taeda | reverse complement strand
ACCCAAGTACGTTCTTTGAAATCTAAATACCTTCATAAACTTCCGATTATAAATAATACACTGAAGTTGTAAGTTGAATACATTATGAATACATGCTATAAACAGATTTTCTGACTAGAAATGTGATCAGATAAGAGTCTCTTGTGAAACTTCAATATCTTGTGATACAAGAGATGAGGCAGCCAATATAAAGATCAAAGATACACGGATTATGTTGAAAACATTTAAAACCATAGCAAGGGCACTAATCAAAACATAATGTTAACCATAGATTTACAGCACACTCACGAAAGAAATAAAGAATATCTACTGCAAGTCTCCATATCCTATGATGCCACAGATCAGAGAGCCAACTTTAAGGTTGAATAAAGGATCCAATGGAAGAGCTTTAGAGACTAAAACCTAAAAGAATATAACACGGTACATAATCCCAATCAGAAGGTTTCTTTTTAAAAGAAGTGACTTGCAGTAACTTTCAGGCATAATATCTTACTTCAGGTCAGAAACTAATAAATAGTTAGAAGGTAAAACCATATAGTATGTAGTTGTAAGGACATCTATACTAAGTTACTGAAATGGGAAAAGGAAATCAGAGGCAAATAGGAACATAACTATAAATTGGTTACAGGACTCATCTTAACAGAAAAATGGAAATATATCACAAATATAAATATACAATTATATTTAAAAGATATTCATATTTTTACCACATTTTTTGTTCGTGTTCTTACAGTTTGAATCACATTCTGTTCACAACTCATCGCTTGCAGATTCAGTCAGTTGTTTTAGAATTTCTGTTCATATCACTACCCACAGAACACCATTACCCGCTACCCCAGAATTTATTCGTGAGCTCTCAGAACGCTGTGGTGGATTATGCGCTGCATACCCCAACAAAATCTTTAACGCCTGTGAGGATCGAAGACAAGAGAGAAGTTAATAAAAGGCACTGTTAAGTTCTTTAATTCGATTGAATACCATGTTCACTGGACTAGCCAAGCGCAAGGATTGAGATATCATGATGCTATAAGTTTCAAAGCCAGTCCCATGATGTCACTCGCTACTATTATCTTCCTTTTTTTTGTTCATTTGGGTATCTGTTATGTGTTGGAGTTACTGTAAAGTAATGCCATATATCATGGTTTTCTCCTTTCTCCTT
This sequence comes from Pinus taeda, assembly GCA_000404065.3. NCBI lineage: Eukaryota > Viridiplantae > Streptophyta > Pinopsida > Pinales > Pinaceae > Pinus > Pinus taeda. The sequence goes on along the minus strand of APFE031311417.1, from coordinate 9,416 downwards.
CATAAGATACTGCAAGTTCTATGCAATTCTTGGGGTTTCATAACATTTTTTTTACATGATATCATATGAAGTTGGTTGTGCGTTGGCTAACTATGGAAAGTGTCTGTCAATGGGCAGTATGATGGAAGACTTTAAAGTGAAGAACGTAAAGGATTCAAACAATAAATTCTATGTGGAGTTCAAGGGACCTCCAGAAAGTAAGTTAGACTTCCATTGTTTTTCTTTCTTTAAGAAAGAAAAAATTGCATTGCTCAAGTTTTCCCTATTGTTGAATCCTTTGAATCCTCAAGTCTCCAACTGAACTTGTGGCTCTGTAAGGTTTAGTTAATTGGTTAAATTTTAACATATTTCAAGATTGCCTTATGAGAAGCTGTTTTGCAAATTTGAAGGATTCTTTGATTGACCCAATGTCGGTATTGGAATAGCAATATTAGATATGATGATGGGTTTTTACCAGCTGTGTTATTAGTTTATTGTCCGTGTATCAAAGGGTGTTGTGACATTAGCTCCTCTGTTGCAACTTTAGGGCGGGGTTTAATTTTGTAATGAGTAGATTGGTGGGATGTTAGGCAGAATTCACTGTTTGTCATGATCTAATTAGGTCTTTACCAAGATGGAGTGTGGACGGTTTATGTGGAATTATCAACTGATTATCCATTCAGACCACCAATTATTCGTTTTATGGATAAGATCTACCATCCCAACATTGCTGAGTTGTAAGTACCCATTTCAAACTAGCAAAATGTTTTAGTATTTTGCGAGACTCAAGACTGTGTTGAAATTGTAATTTCAAGTGCAGTGATAGTTGAACAGTGGCAGCGTACAGTTTTTGCAAAACCCGCAGTACTCCCATTGCACGGCTTTTCACCGAGCGGTGGTTTTCAGAAAGGGCTAACGAGCCTGCTATCGGGCATTAAATGCCCGCTTAGCTGCAAGCTCGATAGCCATTTAAAACAGACGTGCGCCTTGCTTTTCGAACACTCCATCCCCACCGAAAGCTATATGGCTATTGAGCTTGCAGCTAAGCCGGCATTAATGCCCGATAGTAGGCTCGTTAGCCCTTGCCGTGGTTTTCTTCTAAACGGCAGCAATACAGTACGCTAGCTGACACGTGGCCACAACAACTGTTTCAAAACTACCATTTCCCGGAGCATAAAGATCAGTCAGAAAAGTCCACGTGATATTGATTGCAACCGTCCGATTGAAACTAAAGTTGATGCGTACAGGTCTGCACCATGACGTGACGTGAAGTGAAATTCTCCATTGACAGCCTTCTTTTGTCAGTACGGTAATTAATGAAATTTTTTACTCCGGTTGTTGAAAGTAGATGAAGAATTTATGTCATGTTTTTGTGTTAGTTGCATATGTGAAATGCAATATACGCAGCAGTGCTTATTGTAATTGTTTTTTTTGTTGAGAAAACAAACAGGGTATGTGCAGAGCAACAGAGTGCAGGGTATGTGCAGAGCAACAGAGTGCGAATGTATTTGTTGTTCATTGATATGCATATGGACTGTGCAGCAGTGCGATGAAAAAGTATTGCCCTGTCTTGATTCGTAAAAACATGAAATGTAACACATGCAGCAGCATGTATGTTTGGTTGTTCGTTGAGTGAAAACAAGAGGGTAGACGCAGCAGTGCCAAGGATGAAATTTTTTATGCACAGCAATGCAGAGTTAGTATTGTTCGTGGAATATGAAATGAAATACACACAGCAGTGTGAAAGTAAGTTTTGCTTGTTGGTAAGAAAAGAAAGGGAATGCGCAGTAGCGCAAATGTAAATTTCTCTTGGTAATGCACAGTAGTGCAGAGATAATGTTTCTTTGTTGAGAGAGGAAAATGTAATGAGACATGCAGCAGCATGTCATTTGTTTTGTTTTTGTTGACCATGTAATGTAGTGCAACACAACGCGAATATAATGCTTTTTGTTGAGAATATGAAAGAGGGAAAATACACAGCAGTGTGTAAATGAATTTTGTTTTACAAAGCAGTGTAAATTCTTCAAAAGAGACAGAGGTTTTGGATTTGTATTGCACAGCAGTGCAAAGTAAAAAAAAAAAGGCTTTTACACACAGTAGTGTTTTTATTTTCAGCAGAGACAGAGTAATCTTTTTTGGAACTGCCTTTGAAGCAGGCATGTTGTAATCCTTTTGTTAGAGGGAGATGCTTTTGTAACAGCAGTTGTGAAATCCCTCAGTGTGAGGAAGATGATTTATGTAACAGTTGGTTTCCTGTTAATAAATAGAAGTTTTTTTTTGTGTTGTTGAAACTCTATCCTCAACAAAACAATTTTTAGCTTCCCTGTGCTAAGATCCTGTGTATTAAAAACAGAGCATCAGTCTCTGTTTTGTTCAGTTAATTTTGTTTTGGAATTTAGCAGAAAATTCCCAACATTGGTATTAGAGCTTGTCCAGGCTCTTTGAAGGTGTCAAAGAAGCTGAAGGAAGGACTTCTTGCTGCAGCAGCTTCTCCAGCAGAGTGAAGACTCAGTCAATAAAGATTCAAAGGTATTTCTCAAGCCAGTTATTTAAATACTTGACTGTATTTTGAAGCATAGTTAAGAATGGCAAGGTCAAGGGAGAAAGTCTCCAATCCTCCTAAGGATGTGTCTCCCTCTACTACTAAAATAGAAGACAATCAATTTGAAAGAATTCTATTTGAGGCTCCAAGACTCAATGTGAACTTTAATATATGGGAAGCAAAAATGAGGACTTTCTTACAGTCTCAAGGGATTGAAATTTGGGAAGCAGTGATTGATGATAGCAGGATGGATAGAGAACCCAAGGAGTACAATGCAAAAGCAACAAAGACAATCTTGAATGGGCTACCTGATTCTGTAAAGAAGAATTTAGGAAAATATTCATCAGCAAAGGATATATGGGACAAACTTCATGACCTTCACTCAAAAGGAGCACTGACCATGACCATCAATCAAAAGGGAGATCCTGAACCCATCATAAAAGCTAAAAATGAGAAAGATGACATCAAGGATGAAGCAGACCTAGAAGATGAAAAGAATGAAAAGGAATTTGTAGAAGAACTCCTTACTCAACTTATGACTGCCATGGAAGAGATTAAAAATTTTAAAAAGGAACATAAGGCACTTAAGAAGATAGCTCCAGTTGGTAACCAAGATCAAACAAGGAAGAAAGTTGACCTCATTAAGCTTCAAGTACAAGAAAGGGATGAAGAGCTTTCCAAACTTAAGAAGGAATTTCATCAAAGCAAAAGGAAGCATCATGAAGAGGTCATGTTCATGACAAATCAATTGAATAAAGCAAAAAAGCAGGAAAATACCTTGTCAAGTCAACTTGAACAAAAGCACAAGAGCGTGAACAAACTTGAAGAAGAGATTGGTCAGTATAAGGTAGAGGTATCCTCCCTTAAGTTTCAATTACAAGAAGCCAGGAAGTAGGCACAAGAAGCTGAGAAGAAAATGGAGAGCAGTTAAGCAAAGAATGAAGAAATCTTCAAATGAAGTCAGATATCATCTCCCTTAAAATAGGAGCAGCTGAAGCTACTCGTAGCAAGGAAGAAACTGAGGAACAACTTGCAAAGAAGAATAATGAGTGTGAAAGATTGGAAGAAGAGATTGTCCTCTTCAGAAAAAGGGTTGAAGGGATTAAAAAAATCTTGAAGAGCTCTCAAACCTTGGATGACATGCTCAGCTATCACAAATGTCCATTTGATAAATCAGGACTCAGGTATGAAAGTGAACCTTCAAACAAGAATGAAAATGCTTTAAGCAAAAGAGATGTGAAAAAGCCAGAAGGAAATTGTGATGCTCCTAGTTCCAACAAAGGCAAGGAGAAATATCAAGGCTACAATAGAAGAAATCCTATTCTAAGAAGAAATCTTGCTCCAAGTAAAAAACCAGCTCCAAAAAGAAATATAGATTATGTCAAAGACGCAAGAGGCAATGGTTATCATCAAAGGATCTCAAGGAAGAAAGGCTTCAGAAGTACATCAAGGAAACCTCCATCTCCCAGGTACCAAAGTTTATTTTTTGGCTATTGTTATTCTTGTTCAAACTTTGATCATATGGCAAAAGACTGTAAAGCATCTCATAGAGATTGATGTTATAGTCTCCGACAACCTCTAAAAAACAATTTTACAGGAAGAAATCATGAAATCTTATTCATGAACAATGTAGAATGCTTCAAGTGTCATAACATTGGTCATATGGCACATGATTGTAACTTAACATGAGCTCTTACACAAGCTAGACCCATGCAAAAGAAGAAATTTACACAAGTATAGAGAAGGAAGGAAATACAGTCCGAAAATCCCTTGAGCTCTCCAGCCAATCTAAGCTTTTTTTTTAGAAGACTCTACCAAAAGGAGACGATGCATACAGTGAGGGGGAGCCTGTAATTCTTAATCATTATCGCTGAAGCTATTAGTGAATGGGTTCTTATGAAATCCTTGGTGAACTATATTAACAGTCAATCTTTGATGAAGATCTTCTTATAGGGGAGAGATATGGAATTAAATCTGCCATAAGAGCAGAGAAAAAAAGGTTGCAGGATAGCTTGGAGATGCAAAGATTGGAAATCTTGCCTAAGGCAGAGAGAAAGAGGATATTACATGATTGGAGTGCCTGAGCACAGCAGTGAGAGCGATGAAAGGAAAGTTGATACGAATAGGTAGAAAAGTTTTGAATTTTTTGATGAAATGTCTGGGTATGACTGATAACCCAGCAGTTGAAATTAAAGCGGAGTGTTGAAATTGTAATTTCAACTGCAGCGACAGTTGAATAGCGGCAGCATACAGTTTTTGCAAAACCGGCAGTACTCCCATCGCACCGCTTTTCACCGAGCGGTGGTTTTCTTCCGAACGGCAGCGATATAGTACGCCAGCTGACACGTGGCCACAACAACTGTTTCAAAACCACCATTTCCCAGAGCATAAAGATCAGTCAGAAAATTCCGTGCGATATTGATTGCAACCGTCCAATTGAATTCAGTGATGTCCACCGTCCGATTGAAACTAAAGTTGTTGTGTACAGGCCTGCACCATAACGTGACGTGAAGTGAAATTCTCCATTGACGCCCATCCTTTATCAGTATAGTAATTAATGAAATTTTTTACTCTGGTTGTTGAAAGTAGATGAAGAATTTATGTCATGTTTTTGTGTTAGTTGCATATGTGAAATGCAATATACGCAATAGTGCGTATTGTAATTGTTTTTTTTGTTGAGAAAATAAACACGGTATGCTTAGAGCAACAGAGTGCGAATGTATTTGTTGTTCATTGATATCCATATGGACTGTGCAGCAGTGCGATGAAAAAGTATTGCCCTGTCTTGATTTGTAAAAACATGAAATGTAACACATGCAGTAGCATGTATGTTTGGTTGTTCATTGAGTGAAAACAAGAGGGTAGACCTAGCGCCAAGGATGAAATGTTTTATGCACGGCACTGTAGAGTTAGTATTGTTCGTAGAATATGAAATGAAATACACACAGCAGTGTGAAAGTAAGTTTTGCTCGTTGGTAAGAAAAGAAAGGGAATGCACAGTAGCGCCAATGTAAATTTCTCTTGGTAATGCACAACAGTGTAGAGATAATGTTTCTTTGTTGAGAGATGAAAATGTAATGAAACACGCAGCAGCTTGAAGGTAATGTCATTTGTTTTGTTTTTGTTGACCATGTAATGTTTCTTTGTTGAGAGATGAAAATGTAATGAGACACGCAACAACGTGAAGGTAATGTCATTTGTTTTGTTTTTGTTGACCATGTAGTGTAGCGCAGCAGAGCGCGAATATAATGCTTTTTGTTGAGAATATGAAAGAGGGCAAATATGCAACAACGTGTAAATGAATTTTGTTTTATACAGCAATGTAAATTCTTCAGAGGAGACAGAGGTTTTGGTTTTGTATTGCACAGCAGTGTAAAGTAAAAAAAAAAAAGGTTTTTACACACATCAGTGTTTTTATTTTGAGCAGAGACACAGTAATCTTTTTTGAAAATGCCTCTAAAGTAGGCATGTTGTAATCCTTCTGTTAGAGGGAGATGCTTTTGTAACAGTAATTGTGAAATCCGTAAGTGTGAGGAAGATGATTTATGTAACAATTGGTTTCCTGTTAATGAATAGAAGTTTTTTTTTGTGTTGCTGAAACTTTGTCCCCAGCAAAACAATTTTTAGCTTCCATGTACTAATATGTGTATTAAAAACAGAGCATCAGTCTCTGTTCTGTTCAGTTAATTTTGTTTTGGAATTTAGAAGAAAATTCCCAACAAACTGGTGGTGCAAGGTCACCCTAATTCTTCCATTTGATAATTGATGTATCATTTCAAACATGATAATTCGCCATTTTTCTAACTAAGTTCAATTTTTTTGGCACTCAAATTTGGCCAAGTTTGGTCGACGTTCTTGAAAAGGAATGGTCTCCAATATATAGTAAGGAAGAAATAATCAGACTAACACAACTTTTCTTGATTATTTGTTCGAGGACTGAGTTTGATTTTGTGATTCCCAAGAAACGAGCGAATTTATTATGCTCAATTTATTGCTTCAGTATTGCATTTGCAGATCTCTTGAATATATTTGAAATGTTTCTTCCTCAACTTTTATTATATCCGAATGCAGAGGAACCTTTAAATTTCGGTGCTGGTGCCTTAATGAAGGGTGACAAGAATGCTTATGAGGAGAAGGTGAAAGGTGAAAGGTAAATTCATGGATGCTTGTCCCACTTTGCACTGCAAATCTATTCCAAGATGTTTTCTCATTCACTTCACATATTTATACACTTTATCTGAATTACTTGTCCACAGTATCTAAGTATTTCTTCAGTGCTTACAGTGTACACAGACAGCTAGTTTATCATTCCCGTAAATTGAAAGATTCAGATGAGGAGAACATATAATTTTTATTAGTTGCACTAGTGCAATAAATCAATACGCTCTGCTAGTGAATTACAAGATTGACAGATTTCAAGATTTCTTGAATTACAAGAACTAGGTTTTTTTTTTATAGTTCTGAACCTATCTTTATCATTCATTTCTTTTTGGCTGCGTGTTCTAGAATACTGTCTTCTATACGCGCAGTCAGGAAGCTTTGCCTGGAAACAGGAGGAGGAAGGCAGCACACAGGAAGGGGAAAGCAGCGAAGGCACTAGTGACAATGTATCTGCCTCTGGTGATGAGGGAACGGCCGGCTCTGCAGACCCATGATATTCTGGAAGATCCAGCTGTCATGGAAGTTCAAATTGCGCTCACCCACAATGTACTTTTGGAGAACGAAAGAAATTCTTTGCAATGATTAAACTTCTACTAATTTTGGACAGAACCCTATTGGTCAGTAATGGAAATGTTTACTATGATACAATTCGAAATATTGTAAGCTTTATTGCAAACTGAATACTTGGCGGCTGAGTATATATCCAGAGAATTTCTACGTTTTTGTAAGCTTTATTGCAAATTGAATACTTCGCGGCAGGCTCATTTAAATGAAAAGATGGATGGAACAGTACTGTTAATGCCTTGATATCTCTTTCTTCGCGAAAATTTTAAAACGTTAATATCGTTATACATGTTAAAATCTAGTTATCTCGGAAGAGAGTTTTCAGCTAAAATTTATAGCAGTGGTTTATAATGAGATTTTTTGGAAGTTTTTCCGGTGGGTTTTTTCGGTGGGTTTTTCCGGTCAAAATCTGGCAGCAATTTATTGGAATAGCAAGTTTGATAGCTAGTTTTTGTACAATCAAAGTGCCCCAAGGGCTTCCAAATATGCAGTTAAAAAACCATTTTAACTACAACAAATCAAGATTTAACGTCAATTTCCCCCGATTCCGTCACCGGAATCTCCAAAATGTCGCATTATAGACAACTCCAAAATTTATATAAAATGTTTTATTTTATGGAGAGAATTTAATATATATTTTTATATTATTTAATTTTTTTATTCAATAAAAATATCTAAAATGAAAATTTAGCCTGTGGTATTTGTAAATGTAATTTAATTAGATAATTAGTATAATTATACCAAAAATATATGTTTTATTAATGTACCTATTTACCAGATTAACTATGTACAAAAAAGTTATTTGTTAACTTTAATTTGAGAAAAAAAAAAAAAGGAATTACATATCTTATTGTTAAATGGACCAATTTGTTAAATAAATTTTGATTATATATTAATTACCCCATCTAATTAGAATATGAACTTATTAGAAATGGAATAATCTCAAATCTCTAGGAAATTGGTGGGTGGGAATAATCAATTCCTAGAAAATTGGTGGGCAGGGAGCTAGGTGGCACGAATCTATTTTTTTTAATTTATTAAAAATCAATGCATCCTAACAAACTTGTAACACACTACAACCATTGGTAAGCATTAACAAACTTGTAACGCACTACAACCATTGATAATAATTCAAATCAAGCATATGCTGAGCATATCCCCTTGAGAATCAATCTAAGTCATCAATTAAAAAAAAAAAATCAACAGATCTTCATCCACCTTAAGTTGAAATAGGAATAAAAGAGAATGAAAATGTAAAAGAAATGAAACATAGGAAGGTCAACCTTGTATTCTTTGTTATTATCTCATTTTTTTTATAATTTTGAGCTAAAAATATTTAAAAAAAAAGATTTTGCTTTAGTTGGTAAGAGCAGAGGATGCCAAAAAACCCATGAGTTACCTTGTCACTAGAAATTATTCAAGTAGAGATTCAACAACCATTTGATTACTAGTTTTCTCTTTTGAGCTTCTAAAATAAACAGAAAAGGATGTCAAAAAACACTAGTTCCTTGTCACTAGAAATTATTCAAATAGAGATTCAACAACCATTTGATTACTAATTTTCTATTTTGAGCTTCTGAAATAAACAGTGAGTTCTTTGTACAATTAATTCATTTATTTACTTTCTATTAGTTAAATAAAATAAATAAAACAAAATTATATTCTAATAATTATTTGTTAATTTTATTGATGCTAAATTTTATACCATGAAAATGTTTTAAATTTTGCTTTTTATATTTCTTCTTCTAGATCATAAAAACATCATAATAAATTTAAACTAAACTCCATTAATTTATTTTTAAAACTTAAAATTAATAATTTAAATAATATGGATATTATATTATGTAAAATTATTTATATAATTATTTTTATTATATAATTTTTTATTAATTAATCCTTTAAAAAATTATAATTATTTTTATTAATTAATTATTAGAAAGGTTAATTGCCTAATTATACCCGATCATCTTTCCTATTTTTGGAAGACCATACACTAACCAACAATCAATAGATACCAGTCCACGTATAGTGGTACGGATCGATTTTGGGCATTTGGAATTCTTATGTGGGCCATGCAAGACACACAACTAGTGCTATAGCAAGTCAAATCCTCCAAGGTCGTCCTTCCTCTACTTGCATGTGAGCATTTGAGTGGGAATTGCCACGAGCC
>APFE031311415.1:279274-325700 GCA_000404065.3 Pinus taeda | reverse complement strand
TAAAATAATAGAACATTATGAAGATACAGTATCAAAGGTAGCATTGAAGAATTACTCTTTAGATACTTTAACTGAAGAAAACATGTAAAACGACTAGGATTGAGTTCAGGGTAATCAAAGATTAAATCCTGGAACTATTCTTTTTCCTGGCCGTTTAGTTTTGAGTACATGGAGAACATGAAAGATACATGACAGTATAGCAAATATATATGTAACAGAGAGTAGCAAGTAAAACTTATCGAGCCATGAAATACACAGGAATCCTGCAAATTCTTAGTCATACATCATCAGGACATCAAGAGAGACACAACGCTTGGAGAAACTCCATCATCCTTTGTATTAGCTGTCTGAATATTTACACATAAGAGTAGCAGAAGAGAAATCAAGAGATCTCTTTCATCCGGAGTCCAACCCCTGCTAACAAATACGAGGGGGAATATATAGAAGTCTATTACAAAAATATCTCAGGTATGAGTCATCTGAGCGGAAAATATCTTCCTACAATAGTACTGAGATGGTAGATGAGTAATTATTGCAATCTTTAATGAGTTATAAAAGCTATTAACTCCTGTCAGAACAATCTTGGCATCTGGAGCTTACGGAGTTGGTTGAAGCGGCTGAGTGTTTTTGACTTTACTGCTGAGTGGCCTATCCGTGCAGCTGTGGTTTGTGTGTCCTCTTAGCCCTGTCAGGAAATGGTCAGAGACTGTTGACTTGGTGGCTCTTGGAGTTGACTGAGGGTGTACCACCAAGTTTTGTGCATTACTTTGTCCTTTGGCCAGCTGTCATGGTCCATCTGTTGGTCCACCTTTAACTGCCTTAGATGCTCGCTTTATCCTCATGCTGTCCTGTATTTGACCTGGGCTGGTAGTGGCTGAATAGTTGAAGCTAACGTGGCAGAATTCTGAGCATTGATTGCCACCAATCTTCCTTGGGCATCTGATGCCTCCTAATTTTTATCAAGGTCTCATCAGCCTCTATATATTTGAAAAAATTGGGAGGAGTCTCAAAAAGGTGATTTACTTCATTTTCAATGAAGAATAGGCCTCCCAATTTATCATATAAATTATGTCCTGAGGGAGGCCCTATCTGTTCAGATGAACTGCCAGATGCAGTGATCTGATTTTCCATATATGTCACCATTCTGTTAGCAAACTGTTCTTGGGAGACCAATTTTCCTGCACTAGTTAATAGACTGGGCAGGCCTCTTGCTTGCAGTTCTTCCATTTTGATCCTGAATTCCTCCACATCTGCTGTTATTTCAAAACTCTTTCTCTCCACTGCCTGTATATAACTCCTGAGGGTGAGCACTTTCTTGGCAAGGAGGACAGCTTCTGTTCTATTGGGAATGCCCATGGCTGCCAATTCCTTCTGTTCATGCCTGTTCAAGAAATCTACCATCCTGTTGGCCTGTTCTGGCCTGTTTCCCAGTACTGCTTTGGCCTTATTGATCTCTATATGTGCTTGACCTAGCAATTCCATCTGCTGATGAATTGTCTTTATTGATTTCCATTGTTGTGTGATGGATTTGCTTATCTTGGCCCATAAAATTCTCTTTATTTCGGCCATGGTTGTTTCTAGATTTAATTCTTTTTCTAGGGCCTTTATCTTATCCTTGAGGGCCTTTATTTCTCTGCCCTGCTCAGCCACTGTCATCTTGGATTTGTCATATTTCGACTCTAGCTCTGCCAATTTCTCCTTGGCTTTCTTTATTTCATCAGCCTGGAGCTCCATTTTCTTGACAGCCTTGGTTATGTCTTCTATAGATGGATTATCCTGCTGAGCTGCTGATGTATCTGCTGCCTCTGTTGTGGGGGCCCCTGTTGCCCCTGATGTTGCTGTTGTTGCTGCTGTGCCTCTTGCTCTGTTTCCTTATCCTTCGGCTGCTCTGTTTGATGTTCTGCCTGTTCCTCAGTTTGTCCCTTTACCAGCTCATTCTCTGCACCTAGAATGCCTTTGCCTTTATCCATTGCTGATACTGCTGTAGTAGGTGCCTTTGGTGCAATCTTGGTAATTGAGGTCCCTTGTCCCACTGAGTAAGGTAGTCTGAAGGGTACCTAGAAAAACTAGCTTGGATGCTTGCGAGCCGGGCTGTGGAGGCTTAGCACAGTGGAATTGTGGACTTGCAACGGTTGAAATCTTTGAATTTGTTGGCTGGAAGGCAATTTTTCGCGGCAGCTGGTTGTCAACGGCTCCTTCTTTTACGCATGAAAATGACTTAAAACGGCTTATTTGGCCATTTATAACGTTGAATTTCGGGAAAAGCCGCTATTGTCGCTTTTCCACCGATGACGTCATGGTGGGCCCATAGTACGGTAGTGACATGGTGCTGACGTGAGAGCCAGGGTGGCAAGACACGGTGGCGGGCTGATGCGGTGGCAAGGCTACGTGGAGGGCCACGGGGCGCGGGGGCGGACAGAAGTAAAGTGACGTCAGGATGGCGTTAGAGTGATGTAGGAGGGAGAGCGGTAAGCTGGATGGTGGTAAGCGGGTTCCCCACACCACCTTTGGGGCAAAGGCGGTACCGAGGAGAGGGCTCTGAACAACCTCAGCGCCCACCACGCGTCCTTGTACGGGCCCAAAACCACTTTCCCCGGATGCTAAAGCTCGACAGATCGGGGCGCAAGATTGACCGCCCACCCTTGGATCTAACCGACGGAGATCGGACGGCTGGCAGGTCCTCCGACGAGCCGTGCAGGTTGGGAAGGGGCCCGCCATGGAATTAAAATATTGATTTACATATTTGGGCGGGGAACTTTGGGTTTTATGGTTTTTCGGGTTTTATCATTTTTTTGAAAAAGGGTTATGGGTAGGAGGGGTTTTATTATGATTTTTCTTTGCAAATGAGGGCCATATGAAAAAAATGACATGGAATGAGAAGAGATGACCTGGGAGGTTCATCAAAGTGACCAGGTGTCACTTTGATTCCCTTTTTAAACAGACCATATCGCTATAATGCCAGGGGAGGGATATTTATAGAAATTTTCGGGTTTATACACCATGGTGTTAATACTAGTAGGGAAGGGTGAGATAGGGGAATTACATAGTAGGATTAGCTGTTAATGTGGGGGGAAAATATGGATGAGGATGGGTACAACCAAGTTTTCTTGAAAATAACTTCGTGTAAAGAGTAGATCAAAATGAAAAGACTTTTTGCACAAGAAATGTGGCTTTTAAGGCCATAAGAATCATCACAAAGACATAAACTTCTCTGCTCTATACAGCTTGGGAAAGGGTGTTAGTAATGAGTGATATACAAATGAAAACAGGGAAGTTAGTCATGCTCCAGTGTGTTGATTTTCCTGTAGATGTTTAGCAACTTTGGTCTTGAAAGAAACACCACTTCTACAACCCCATCTACTTACCCCACTATTTTGCCTAACATTTTTATTTCTTCTTGTAGGGTGCATTTAGGCTAGCAAACCCTTTAAGTGCCTTTTCTTTTACATTGGCTTTTTTGCTTTCATTTCCTATGTAAGGCTACCCTTATTCCTTCCAGGCCCCAGATTAAGCAGTTGGGAACCTTAGCTTCTCTACCTAGCTACTGATCTGCCAAGATTAAACAATTTGGACAGATTTCTTTCTCTATTATACAACATAAATTGAAAACATGGCATGATCCAGTTTAGACTGTTGGGTCATCCATAAAACTTTTTGTGAATATGCAGGCCTATATACACCTTCTCTTTTCTTGCAAATATGGAACCTTTGTAACAGCAAAAATGGAGCATATTTGGCCCTTGTATTTACCAATCATGAAATATGAAACCTATTGGTATAGGTATCCAACACCCAGAAAATCATTTTAACTTCTAAATTGGCACAAACATCAAGAGGCCTAGATATGCCCTTCAATATTGAAAATTCATTTTTGAGTCGCCGAGCAATGGATTCAACTCAAAGAAGCCCAAATAACATATGTACATCTTACAGTATATATGCATGGCCTGAATTTCCCAACTTTGGTCCTTCAAAATATCAATTGAGCCTCAAAGTGCATATTTGGATTTTAGAATCTGCAGTTTCGCCTCTAAGAATGGGACAATAGCTTGCAACTATAAATATGGCACTTAAAATATGGAGGCTGGTCTTTAAGAATGTGAAACCAGAATGTAATTATGATGTTGGACTGCTAAAACAAAAAAGGTATCATGTGCCATCAGTTACGCTAAGGGCAGACTGCACCTGCACTTCTGTGCTGACAAATTTTAAGGTTGCCCTGCACTTGTTGTTTCTGTCTGCACAAGACAGGCTATGCATGTTATTCTAGCCTGTAAAAGTTTGACACTAACCTTCAAATATCAATTCTAGTCCGTGAAATTGCAAAAATAAAGTGTGCAAATATTGTAGTTAATGAGGCCATCCTTGTTTGATAAAACGACTCTTAAATAAATGAAACTACTATTCTTTCTTTTCAGTAGTTAAATACCCATATCAGTGCCCCTTGGTTTTGTAGTATTACACTACCATCAACTGTGTCCCTTTGAGTTTACAGTGGTTGATTTTGTGAGAAACCTATGCTTAGTTTTAGCATTTAGGTGCCTTTCTTTTGCCATTCTAAAGATAAATACCTTTTCTATTAACCATCATGCCTAATTTATTTATCTTCAGGGCCCGTTTTATAGTTATCTGCATGCTATCCACATGTATCCTTCTTGCCATAGTTGACAAAAAAAACAGACAAAGAAACACAATCCCTTCTAAAATTAAAAGCATTATAGTGTTAATTTCTCCTGCCAAGCATGCAATTAATGGACAATAAATACTCATGCTAATAAGTCACTAATGGAAAAATTACCATCTATATATTTAATCCTAACCTCATGCTAACAATGTGAATGTTAATTAGTACATACTTTTGCTGGAAAATGTAAACCTTTTAAATATTGTTGTTGTTATAGTTGCAACTTGCTGCTAGTCCTTTTTCTTTAAGTGTAGTTTCATCCTTGCTAGGTAAATGTTCTCAATGCCGAGAAACAAAATAATCATGTCCGCAAAGGTTCTAACTTCTTACTAACACTCATATTTGAAATAGAACAAAAAAGTGGCACCATAAGGTATTATAGTAGAAGTGTCTCTAGACCTAAGATGATGCTAGTTGGAAAATAAATCTTTCCTATCAATTTTCTATTGGAAATTATTCCTAATTATTTTCATTCTAGAAATGAGACATTATTATGATCACTCAGTTACCAAATTTGACCTATGGGGCTCTCTTGCTTCTCAAAAACACGTAACAACTACAGTGATAATAGTTTTGTCTAATTTTTGGTTCATATTTTTTTTTAAATATATTGACATCCCTTTCTATAATATGCTCTTTGTATCTTAAACAAATTTAAGCAAGGGCCTGTAGGGCCCCCAAATTTAAACAAGATCTTATCTGAAACATATCCCTTTGAAGCACACTATTGATTAGAATCATGAAAACAATGTCAAACCCCCTTTCTAAACAAATGATGAGAAAGAGAGAATAAATATATAGGTACAAACCCTTGCGGTCTGTAAGGAAACTTGCAAGGAAGCAATATGTACTTGTTTGAAGAAACATAAACTGACCTACCATAAATTCATATGAAATGTGCAGGGAAAAATACACCCTGAGGCCATGTTTAAGCTAATTGCATACTAGTGGTCCATCCCAATAAAGTTTTGTAAGCCTAATGGTAGGGCGTCATCCTCTTTAGTCCATTGAAAATGTCATCACCATTCCAAAAAAATGGTTGTGTTCAAGAAAAACCAACCTTTGGTAGAACAAAAAAACGTAAACAACCACAATGTAGTATATGCATAGTAGCAACTAGGCCTTCCACAAAAATGCTGCCAATATCAAGTAGGCTATGAAACCAACCTAAACTCCCCTTCTACATACATGTTGCCAAAACAACTTTGAAACCCTTCAGTCATCCTCAATCAAAATGTGAAAAGGTATGGATTCAAATGACACCAATAAAAACACTCTCTATGGAGCTCTTGACTAATGCCATCACTTTTGCAAACTACAAAAGCAACTCATCATAATATCTCCACCAAAGGTGCAAAATTATGCTACACAAAACCTCCACGTGTAGCACCTATAAACACATGACCTGCCATGGAGTCCTCTGTAGTATTTTCCCCAAATGAAAAAAGAATAAGACCAAAAAATGTATTTTTTGTAATCTTGTACTTAATATTTTGTGTACATCATTGTAAAGGTGTCTTGGTCAAAGATCACAAACATAACAATCCACCAGCTCCACTCAACTCTTGACTTACCTCCACCTATTGCAGCTCTAGAATCTTATATATAGCTAATGGAATGTAGAGCGTACATCACCTCATGCACACTTTGACAATATTATTTTGATACAACTTTCATTCTTCTATCTTTATGTGAGTATTTTCCATAACTACGAAGTTTCACTAAATTAGGCCAAATAATTTAAAATTTGGAAAAAAACATACAATCAAATTATTTGGTGCAATTTACTTTGGATGGTATATATAATCAATGTAAAAATTTGGTGGGAGGGAGATAAATATTGTGAATGCTCATGGAAAGATTTTGAGTTGAGTGTATAGTTCATAAAGACAAAAGGCATCGTTGATGAGCTCTTTTGTGATGGACAAACTCAGCTTCTATGTCTCCTGCTTCTAGCTTAGTAGCTTGTCATGTATCAGGGAGTTGATGTTTGTAGATGTCCTAATCGTTAATTCTAAGTTTTTAAAATTTCTTCTTGGTTTCTAGAACCACAACTATCATATGCTCTTTGCTGCTAGATATTGACACCATTGGTTCTCTTCCTCACTATGTTCTAAAGATTCCACAATCACATTCTCTTTCAAATGTCATCTTTGAATCAGGGTTTGCTTCCTTTTTCCCAAGGAAAATACTTCACGGGAAGTGCTTATGAGTACTTCCTTATGAGCTATAGATGGTAAATGGGGTGAACCATCGGCCCTAATTATGGATCCTAATGTCAGGGGATCAAGAGAGTTGAACTCATGACTTGCTCAACTTTGGGGGAGACGTCTCACATCTAGCTAATGACCACTTGAGCTAACTGAAGAGGTTATTCAAGGTTTTCTTCTTGTGTAGGATATCTCTACTTTATTTGGGATTGCCTTGTCTTAGTTTTACCTCGTTTAATTTTTCATTTTACTTTCATTTTTTTTGTGGGTCTAGTACAATTATCATCTCATGTACTATTGGCCTGTGAAATTTTTTTGATCTCCATTTTTTTTTTTTAAATTTAATCTTTCCATTGGTTTTTGTAATGGACTATAAAACTATTTCATTCTCTTTATAACCTTGAAACTTTGGTTCTAGGAATCTATTTCCTTTAACAAGAGACTCCAACTATGATATAGAAAACATTAATGTTTCCTCAATTTTGCAGGGGTTGCATTGGCTGTATTCACCTCAAGGAGGGACATAGGATTCTCAAAAGGTTTTTTCAGAATTTACTAGTAGGGGTGAAAGTGGGCATGATTTTGTTCCATTTATGGTGGCCTTGAATGACGCAAGGAATTAGGATTAGCCTGTTAAGACCTGAATTTTGAAAAAATTATATAATGTTTTAGTTTGATGAGATGTATAATGTCTAATTATTCCATACTAGTTTTTATGCATTCCGTAAGTTTTTCCCCATATCATATCGAATTTGGTAACTATGATATTTGCATCACCGGTCACCCTTGTTCATATCAGTTAGTCATAACTTAACAATTTGGGGTTTTCTGAATCCAACATATTTGGCCACCTCAAAGTTTCCCCTACTAAGAATTCTTCTCAAACTCTCCTTTAGAATAAGAGGGAACTTGGGAAACTCTCTTCACTTATAATTTCCAGCTTAGGCAAAAGATCACATAGTTGATGCTGGATAATGGTAGCCAAAAGAACTTGTATCGCTTGTGATATTATCACTAGGTTGTTGTGATCTACTTCTTAGCATGACCTACTATCGAGATCATAAGGTAGTATATGATGCCATCTAGGAGACCTATTGATTGCCCTAGGATTGTAAATCTCACAAACTTATGTCATTGTCTCTCAATTCCTTGTGACATGGAAGGATGGACCTCAACTTAATCAATCTCCATAAGTTTAGGACTTTTATTTTGATTTAATTTTCACACCCTTCCCAACTTATGATAACCTACTCCATGGATTTAACACTTCAATAAGGAGTTATACTTTTAAGCATCTAGTCAAAACTCTGATTTCTCATTTTCCATTAGAAATTGCTTCACTCAACTCAATGATGAAGAAATTTGAGTTACACCCCTCTAAGAGCAAACTTGTTCGTGAATCCCCGCAACTCAAGGATATGGTGGTCAAATCTTTTTTACACATGGTTCAACAACCCATAGTTAGCTTGATTCTTCAATGAGGACATTCACATTATTACTTTGTGGAGGAACATTTTTTGCGTTTGTGGCATGAACTTTCACTTTAGGGTATGCTTTTTTTGACCTTGTCCCAACATCCACATAGGTCAATCAATCTGAAAAACACTGCTCCAAATATAAAATATATGAAAACTACAAAAAAGCTTGAATATCAAATTTAGAGGAGACATAACAATATGAACATGAAAATTTTCTGTACAATTTATTTTGTGGATTGTTGGGAATTGAATGCACTTGAAATGTGTCAGAGAGTTGTTCCATTCCTTTGGAAGCTTTCTGTCCACAAATTAATCTATAAAATCCTTGATATGATGCCACTAGTGAGATGATGGTGAAAAATGAATCAAATGAACGTTTGTGTGACTTAAATAGGTGAGAATCAAGGTTTCGGAGGACTTGACCACCTTTTTTTGATATAGGAATAAAAAAAGAATTAAAATAATTTTTTAGTTAATTATTTTTATATGCTTGTAGATTTCATTTGGAAGAGGGAGAGTTTAGAATTACTCACGATATTATTGTAATCCTGGGACTTCTTATTACTTGGGAACTTCACTTCTAAGTACTAGGGGTGTCCTACTTTGCTTGTAGGTTTCATTTGGAAGAGGGAGAGTTTAGAATTACTCACGATATTGTTGTAATCCTAGGACTTCTTATTACTTGGGAACTTCACTTTTAAGTACTAGGTGTGTCTTACTTTAGTGATGGATATCGCCACTTATGTTGCTTGTCATCCATTGTGTACATAGGATGATAGGGAAATCCCCAAAGATACTAACATGCTTAGAGGATGGGGGACAAAGCATTGGTTTCTTTTCTATGATTCTACCCACATTTACCCAACCCTCAACCTATTTCCACCTACCACAAATTTGTACACATACAACTAATGGAATGTAGAGTGCAACAAGCAATCTTTTTTTTGTAATTGCATTCTTTTGTGAATATTTGCATTGTTGGGTACCTATTTAGGTTCCAAGTTAGGTGCCTCTCTCAACCCTTCACTAGAAAGCTCCTTGATTTGATTGACGACCTACATGCATTCCTCTACATGCTGTCAAAGCCTATTTGGGTTTTGGGTAGGGACTTCCTAGGGTGAAAGGGAGTTGAGAATCTCTTCCCTGCCCTCTTGTTGCATCCTTTAATATAATTTTTAATTATATATTTTATGTCTACAATAGTTTAATTTCAAAGTCATTCCTTTCCTCTTTAATTTGTTTAAGAAACTAAGTTTCTATTCTTATGTCTAAGTTGAAAATTCTTTCCATGGGATAGATGTGTTTGAGTGCTTTGAGCTTCATGTAGGAGTTCTCAGGGTTCTTTCCCCGGGATGGCTGCCCCTTTTGTGTGCCTCTCTCGACATCCCTAGAGGATTTGTTTGGGTTTACATTCGATACCATCTGCAAATTGTAGGGAAGTGTCCGGGTTTTCCCCACCTGATTTTCCCTAGAAAAGAAATTGATTTTTTTTCTCCACATTGTGAATTTTATGTCGTTCAATATTTATGTAAAAAGAATATATCTGTTAAAGTGAAATATTAGATGCATAGATACATATTTCTTTGTTGCCTTATTTTTAGAAGGTGCTTCTTTTGAAATTTTCCATGTGTGCAAAATCTTGCGGGGTTCGTTGTGAGGTTTTCTTCAGGAAAATGTTGAAAAATCTCTCTGAAATGTGAATTTTATTCCTTCAAATATCTGTGTAAAAGGCATATATTCGTAAAAGTGTGCATATGACACAGATAGATATATTTCTTTGGTGCCAAATTCTTTGAAGGTTCTTGTTTTGAAGTTGTCCATGTGTGTGTTGATTTCTCTAACCTCAACTTTTGGCTAATCATTGACTCGACAAATTCCTTTTTGATTAAATAATTATTGCTGGAGATCTACTGAATAAAAAAAATTGTTGATATTTTAACACAAATACAAATAAACATTGGAAGCAAAATAATCACATCAATCTCATACACATGCACACATAGATCTCTTCCTTTCAAATTTGTTGTTTTATCAATTAATATTCAGCATACAAGGGCTCCCTTACTGGTATAATGGCCCATTGCAGAAAAATACAAATACACCAAAACTTTGGGAAATTCCAACTAATCAAACCCTCCAAAACTCATCATTTGATCTTGCTGGTTAATTTGGATCCTTCTCCCTTGCTATCCCTTTCACTCCTCCTCAAACTCCACACACTTGGATGAATGTCCTCCAACCAATCATTGATATCCTCACTACCTCATTGTTTTGTGCTCACTAATGTGTCTTCTCTTTTAGCCTAACGTTCCTTTTATAAGTTTGAGTTATTGATTGAATCCAAAACTCTGATCTCCAAGGTGAGTCACTATTGAGATTAGATCTCAAGATCACTTGAGATCAATGTTTGAGATTCATTTAATTCATTAATGCAAATAGCCTCTGCATTTCATTAGGTTAACTCACTTTTTCTTATAAAATCCAATTACTTTAATAATTCTATCAATTAAAGTAATTTTCAAGGTTAAGAGTCTTTTGGACTATTATCACATGTTTACACACTTAGAGATGTGTGGAAGTACCTATCCAATGCCTTGGGATACACGTTGTAGATTATAGTTTTCCTATGAGGGTGTAATAATGATGAAAGAAGTGCATCGATTTTAGTCGTCTTGTTGTTGTTATATGCAAGCATGCTTTTTTAGTGTTTCCCAAACTTAGATAGAGCCATATTTAGTATGATTTTATAGTTTGACTTAGATGCTTACTTTTCTTAATTGAGGTGTTTTTCTTAGTTCTATTTTATGCACAGATTTATCTTTAAGAAAAGTACATAGTAGAGAAGGGTTCTATATTTTGAGCAGGGGACACACTTCTACGTAGGAGGTACTCTATTCTAGGAAGCTTTTTCCATGTAGGTTAGGTGTTTTATCCAATAATTCCAAGAGTGATGCTATTGTAGCAATAAGAAATTTGTTTATTTTGAGTTCTTCATTAGTGCATTGATAGTATATTCTTTATTCCATGCAATACCTCAATAGTGTATCATCAAATTATAGTTAAGATTGTCATAATATTTTGACTTACCCTCTTTTAGAGGGAAACTAAAGTGTATGTCAAGCTTTCATGTCACAATTGTATCATGTAGAGTTTACCTGGCACGAGTTTTGTGGATCTAAGAAGCCAGATACCTATTGGAATTCAAGAGGCAACAATACTACAAAGTGGGAAAGAGGTTTCGTAGTTAACCTTCCTTTCACATTATGTTTGGAGTCAGTTTATTGGAAAGATGCTGGATACTCCAACTTCCTTTTTATGACTAAGTGTAAGATTTAATCCTTTAACATATTCCTCACTCAATTGTCACTAAGCGATGGGTTTTCTCAGAAGTGATTCACATCTATAAACTTTACCAACGCTATTATTGGGTCTTTGGATGTGGTTATATTTTCAAAGCACACACATACAAGAAGATGAGAAATAATATGCCTGACTAATTTCAAGTCATCTTCCTATGAATAGGGTGTTCCCTTCCATAAACCTGACGACTTGTTCTGCTTATTTCTAGTGAACAAATTTGGAACTTTTCATGAATTGTGAGACAATTCCAACCCCATAACTATCAGTTTCTTATTTAAATTTATACCCACTAGATTAGAACCCGCACAAGGAGAATTCCATTCTTGTTTCAAACGAACTTACAATCGACTAATACCATGCTATTTAATATTTTATGTATTTCCTCACATCCTTGGCCTATGACATAAAGACGCAACATGCTACCTTTCATTTTCTATACTAAGACTCCTAAACAATAATAAAATATGCCCAAATTTGTCATTTCAGATGATCTATGCATCTCACCTTTTGGTTTTTCAATTATCGAAGTTGTTACCTATATTGATGAGATCATCTACAACCGAGGCCACAGTGACAATATCTATTATAGTTTTATCTGTGTTGCACTAAAGGTGTTTTTTCTTTAGCAGAACTACAATACATTGTAGTTTCCATTTAGCGGAGAAGTGTACCCAGTAGCAGCCTTGGTCTGTGTGCAAATGGGTTGAATTCATAGTAGGACTTATCTGTTATTTTGTAGGTGTTTCTCCTTCAATAGTACTTCATCTAAGTAGATCCTTTCAATCTACACCTTCATTAGATGCATACAACCTTGGGGTACATGCTACAGATTCTAGTTTTTCTACGAGGGTATAGCAACGATGAAAGAAGCACATCGATTTTAGGCATCTTATGGTTGTTGTATCCAAGCATGCTTGTCTAATGTTTCCCAAATGTATATAGAGCCATATTTAGTATACTTTTATAGTTTGACTTAGATGCTCACTTTTATTAATTTATATGTTTTTCTTAGTACTATTTTATCCATAGATTTATGTTTAAGAAAAGTGCACAGTAGAGAAGGGTTCTATATTTTGAGTAGGGGACACTCTTCTAGGTAGGAGGTACTCTATTCTAGTGATGCAAGAGCATGTGACTTAGAGGGAAAAAGTCTTCAAACATATTCCAAAAATCCAAAAAAAAAAAAATCTACAGGCAAGGGAGTGGGGTCCTTTAGCCAACAATTTTCATGCTTTCCTAGTTTAAGATAAGAGTAGAATTAAGAATAAAACATGCTAATTATATCGCTTGTGTATAGTTGTAACAAGCTTTAATATTTAAATCAATCTATGTAAAAGCATGCTTTTGTAAAGGATAACGACCGAGAAGGCTTTATCTATTTTTTGTAAATAAGAAACAACGAGACTCTCAGAGCAGCTTGAGCCGAGAAGCATTATCATTTTTCAAAACCTCTCTCTATTCATCTGAATTAATGACTCTCTGTTAATTGGTATTTTACGCATGTATCAATTCTGGTTATGTTTATTTTTGTGTTTATGAATGGTGATTCAAATTGTTGTTTTCCAATCAACACTTAAGCTGAGGCCTGTTGGGTAGTTTCCTTCACATCAGCAATCACATGCTCCTCGAATTGTTTTATAGAGTTCGCGGCCAAACTCTATTTTACACATAGAAATCGAAAAATTCACTTAGCTGGAGTATAGTTCTGGACCTGAAATTCTATTAGACTTGGTTCATAACCATATCGGGTCTGAACCAATATCGCATCACTGGACTTTAAGTGGAGTGGAAGACCATTGAAAGCACTGAACTCTAATAGCATGACACTACTGGAGTCGAAACGCTATAGGGATACTTTAATAAATTGTCAGGTTCACAAGGATGATCTCATTGCAAACCCAGAGTGGAAGGAACTAAGTATAGGTGCATTGGAGGTTGCAATAGCGATTTCCGAGAGCACGTGTTATCACATCAAAGGAAGAAGTGTTTGAAAGGCCGATTATAAACCATCGATAGTGTTATTTGTGGTTAACAAAAAGTCTTTGGAAAAGAGCACCGATAGTGTAATTCCTTTGGAAATTACACCAAGACCATTTGAGAGCCGCGACAGTGTTAAAGCACCAACAGTGTTTTTGGGTAATTCCTTTGGAATTATAGTTTTGATAGGAATAGAGGTTTTGTTTATCAATTAACAAGGGTTGGGGTGATTGAAAAAAACCCATGAGGTTGTCAGTTTAACATTAGATGAATGATACGTAAATTGAAGGAGGAAGAGAAATTTGGCCTGATATTGAAGAAATTGTAGCCAAATTTGAGAGGCTGTCCATATCGCCTAAACCTAGGCCACCATTAGTGGTATCAGACTAGCTAGATGACATTGGATTGAACCTCAGAAACAGGAGAAGGAATGTTACTATGGATTTCAGATTTAGAAGAGGACGAGGACGTGGTGGAAGAGGACGACTTGTTGCAAACATTGAAGTAATAGAAGTTGTGCAATAGATGCAAGCTTTATTGGATGCATTAACAACAGGCAGGAACATAGATGATGGAGATGTAGTGAACCTGAGATTCAAGCTGCAGAGGAGGAAGTTGTAGCGGTTACTCTTGAGATGAGGTTCTTTCAATCAGTGTTGAGATCCACAGCTAGGCCACAGACCGAGGTATCAATATATGAAGGAGGACTAAATCTAGAAGAACTGATATACTAGATTAATGGCATGGAGAAATTCTTCGACTACGAAGAAACAAAATATGAGAAGAAAGTGAAGTTTGTTGTCACCAAGCTAAAAGGCCATGCAGCGCTTTGGTGGGATGGTGTGTAGGCAGAAAGGAAGAGACTTGGCAAGCAACCAATCAAGAATTGGAGCACAATGGTAGCAAAGATAAGAGGTAAGTTTCTGCTAAGTAATTATCAGCAAACCTTGTTCAGACATATACAAAATCTTAGATAGAGGTCTATGACAGTGAAAGAATACATCGAGGAGTTCTACAAGGTAAGCATAAGAGCTGGAGAAGCCTAATATATAGATGAGAAGGTGGCTAGATATATGAATGGTCTCAGAATGGACATTCAAGATGAAATAAGTCTATTGTCTCCAAAAATAGTAGAGGAGCTTATAAGATATCACTGAAAGCTGAAGAAAAACTCATGAGGAAGAAGTCTGCCAGAGGGAGAGGTACTTTCCAAGGAAGGGGAAGTCAAGGTGGTAGAGGAAGATCTAAAACACCTAAAGATGGAGCTAGCAGCAACTCAACCCAGCATGCACTCACAGGAGGTGATGCAAGAGGTAGAGGGAGCTTTTCTAGAGGAAGAGGAGGTAGAGGAAGAGGCAGAGAAATAAGGTGTTACATATGTAACAAACTGGGACACAGAGCTTTTGAGTGCCCAGAGAATGCAAAAACAAATAAGAGGAATGCCATTGTTGCTTAAGTTGAGGGAGAAGCACCAGAAATAATAGTGACAAAAGAAGAAAATATAATAGAGTGAGGAGAATTTTTGGTAGTTAATAAAGTTTTGCTCAAGCCCACAAAGGAGATGGCTGAACCATCACAAAGGAAGAATTTATTTAGGACAGTGTGTAAAGTCCAAGGGAAATGTTTCCAGATGATCATTGATAGTGGCAACACTGATAATTTGGTCTCTACAAAAGTGGTGGAGAAATTGAAGCTGAAAACAATGAAACATCCAACACCATACAAGGTGTCATGGTTGCAAAAGGGACATCAACTGTTGGTGAATGAATAGTGTGAAGTGGAATTTCAGGTGGGCAAGTATAAAGATAAAATTGTTTGTGATGTGATGCCAATGGATGTGTGTCACATATTGCTTGGAAGACCTTGGCAATATGATAGTGGAGCCATGCATGATGGAAAAAGAAATACCCACAAGTTTAGAAAGGATGGTGTCAATCATATGTTGTTGCCTCTGCAAGAAGAAGATGTACCAGGAAAGAATATTGATCCAAAAATTCTGTTACTTGGAGGAAAGGAATAATTGAAGTAGATTGAAGAAAATGAGGAAAATTTCACTGTAATTTGTAAGCCCTAGGTAATAATGACTTCTACTAAAGTTTCTGATTCACCCATTGAAATTCAAGAAATGTTGGAGAAATATTGTGATATTATTGTTGATGATTTTCCTAATGAATTACCATCCATTAGAAGAATTAGCCTGTTGGAAATAATACTGAGAGGGGGGGGGGGGTGAATCAGTATTAGAAAATCAATAATATTTTCATTTCCATTACCAGATTCATATATGCTACTTCAGTTAAGGATACCTGAGTGTATATGCAACTGTGTTTAATGCAACTAGCGTATATCCAGTAAACTTATGATTCAGTTGGTTGATCTTCAATGAGTGCATCAGGACATTATTAACCATACAAATAGTAAATAGGTGCAGTAAAATAAAATAGATCATCACACATAAGAATCACACATGAACACCATGATATAAAGTGGAAACCCAATGTGGGTGAAAACCACCTACTGCAATTCGTCTCTATCTTCCTTTAATAAGAAACTTCTTTTTACAATATTTCTGTACTGGTGCAGTCTTATACCAGAACACAAGCTTCTACCTGCAGAAACCTACAACCTTCTCTTTTCTTCCAGGGACCAAATTTCATAAATTTCAGACTGGATCCATAAACACAAAACAATCGCCACTGCAATAAAATCATTAACTTTGAATCACCCAACAAATGAATCACTGAAACCCTATCATCAAAACACAGTCACCAGAAAATAGAGCAGAGCCTAGAACTCTGCAACAACCACTAGAACTAACAACAACCTCAAACATCAAATCTTATAATGTATACGCTACTTGACTATGTCGAATCGGCGTGTATATGCCTTTCACCAGAAAGAACCCACGTACAGATTTGAAAATAATTACTTATACCTTCACTACAATTTTCAACTTCAAATATACCCAGAACATGAGCTATAAAGGATAAAACATGTGTCAATATTCAAATCTATTCATGATCATACCATATAATGATAATGCATTTTAGTCTTCATGATCCCGGTCCACCAACCTTCATCAACCGGATAGGTGCACCCTTGGTTTAGATCAAGCAAAGCATCACAAACCCATAACCAGCATACTAGATCTCGCACTTCATCAGATATTCATCACTTGCACACTTACTCCCTCTTGGCCTAATGATCTTCTCCTTATATAGTCTTAGGCCTTACTCAATACCATGGTCCAAAACCACATAGAACCAAGACCCAATACCTGGGGTCAACACTTAAGACCAAATACCATGGACCAAACACCATAGACAAAAACTTAGATTCCAAACATGTACGTGCCTTTCCTTCTGTAATCATGCATGTGTACGTATACGCAACTTGGTATATGGTAAACTCGCTTGTATATGCATTATTGTCATAGCGAACCTGTGTATAGCTCTTTGATCATTCTAGCTATACTATGATCTGTCATCTGAGTGAGTTGTCATCAAGGACAACACCTGTATCATACCTGTATCTTAATGCCAACAATCTCCCCCTTTGGACTTGATGGCAACATCCACACCAAGTCACTCTCCCCCTTTGACATCAAGGGCAAAGGGCAGATCAAGATATTTTCTCCCTTGATATGAATTCTGCTGTCCATACTCCCACTAAGTGCATGCTGAACTGTTTGATTGAGCTACCCCTTTGTACATGCCAAGATGTACCAATCCGTTCATGCTCCCCCTGAGCACATGCCAAGTCTAAACATAACCATGATAGTCATCAGTAATTGTAATACACCATATGATCCACACTATAAGCATCTGTCACTAGAATCCAGACCTGTAACCTGCAATCAATTCTCTTGGCCAATCAACAGTCAGTATCAAGATGTGTCAATAAGCATCATCACCAAAGACGTCTAACCATAATGCATATGCTCCCCCTGAGCCTGTGCCAACCATCATATACCATGACCAAACCATTTCCTGAGTCTATTCTGCTACTTTTTCCTTCAGAGCTCCATATACGTGACTCCACAGCCTCTAACTCATGTATATATGTGACTTATCTTCATAATATCTTCGTATGCAAATTGGAATACTGAAGGTCTACACTTTTAGTTTCCCCTGTGTCTGTTATGTCAGCTAACTGAGTTATGCCACATCTTTTAGTCTCTAATTCTGTTTTCTTCAATACCTGAAATTGTGATGATGTATGATCCTCTTGCTTTGGAGTTCAAATTTTTCTCTTCCATTCCCTTACTTTATGTCCAAACTTGTTACATGCATAACATATTACATGTTTCATATTCCTCCTATAGCATTCAATGGCTTTGTGACCAAACATATTGCAAGCAAAACAATATCTCTTGAAGTACCTGGAGCATGATGATATTTCCGTGTGATGGTCTTGACTCATTTTGCTTCTACATCTAGTTGCAATATGTCTAAAGTTATGACATACATAACATTCAACATTATTAATTTGAGGAAATAACTGACTATCATTTCCATAGTTAGGAGGAAAAGATCTTCTTTGAAGAATTTTTTTCCTTGGTTGTTGCTGGGGTTGACCACTTATCTCTTCGTTGATCATTTCAGATTTTGCATTAGAATTCCTTTCCTCGCCCTGTCAGCTAGATTCACCTTCGACGGTTTCATAAAAACCAAAACTAGTTTTGATAGCAGGGGATCTTTGACTACTAAGAATATCATCTAGAATCTTCGTATGATCTTGAAATCATAACAGTTTATCCTTTTCTTCTAATTTAGCTTTTAATATATTTACCTCAACCTGATGTTGTTCTTCCTTTTCCAGATATTGCTTCCTTATGTTTTCTTTAGCTTTTCTTCCTTCTTCCACTTGTTGCCTTAATTCGAGCACTTCATGTTCTTTTTCTTCAAGAGCTTTTTTATTCTACTTATTTAATTCTTTAAGATCTTCTTTTAGAGAGAGGATCTTAGATTCAAGTCTCTGAATTATTATGTTCTGATCTTTTACTACATCCTGCAGCTGCTCCCTTACTCTGGTCACTGTCTCTAGCTGTTCTTTTAATCTGGTAACTTCTTTTATTTCTACATCCGTATTTTCATATGCCATGAGAAGTATAATGTCTTCACCACTATTGGATGAGTCATTACTTTTATCATGAGTATAAGAACTTCTATTACCTTCTTCAGACATCTTTCCTTTGTTATGAGGGCATCTAGCAGCGTAGTGACAAACTCTACCACAAGAAAAGCATTTGAAAGGTAGCTTACCTTTGAACCTTCCAGATCCCTGTTCAAGATTCTTGACAAAATTTACCTCATATTATTCTTTTGAAATGTATCTTGATTCACTGAGTTTTTCTTTTCCATTTGATGATACTTTAAATGCGGCTTCTCTCATATCTGATGGTTCTCCTTTTCTCATCTCAAAAGCAGTTAAGATTCTGTGAAGCTACGTCATAGTGATTTTCTGCATATCTTCCTTTTCTTCTATGGCAGACACTTTGGATTCAAATTTAGTAGACAAGAATCTCAAAACCTTCTCAACTAAGACACCTTCATTAATTCCTTCACCCAAATTTCTCATACAGTTGACAATCTCATCTATACGTAGAAAGTAATTAGCTATGCTTTCATTACTATGCATCTTAAGAGTTTCATAGTGTATTCTGAGAGTTTGAAGCTTAGCACGTTTTACTCGATCATCTCCTTTGTAGCTTAGACTGATTTTATCCCATATTTCTTTGGCTGATTTGAACTTCATGACCTTGACAAATTCTAATTATGACAAACTTCCGAATAAGATAGTAACAACTTTGGCATTGAGTTCATATTGCTTTCTACCTGCCGTATCTGTAGGAGTTGCTGATGGATATGTATATTCTCCTTCCACGATTCCCCAAACATATATTACAAGTGATTGTAGATATGTTGTGGTTCTTATCTTCCAGTAGACAAAATTTCTCCCATTGAAGATTGGTGGTCTGATGGATCCCTCTCTTTCTTGATTACTCATCATGATGGATCTTCCTTCAAGCTATCAAGCTTCTTTTGAAGGACCTACTCTGATACCAATTATTGGAAATAATACTGAGAGAGGGGGGGGGGGGGGAATCATTATTAACAAATCAACAATCTTTTCATTTCCATTATCAGATTCATATATGCTACTTCATTTAAGGACACCCGCGTGTATACACAACTGTGTTTAATGCAACTAGCATATATCCAATAAACTTATGATTTAGTTAGTTGATCTTCAATGAGTGCATCAAGACATTATTAACCATGTGAATAGTAAATAGGTGCAGTAAAATAGAACAGATCATCACACATAAGAAGCACACATGAAAAACATGATATAAGGTGGAAACCCAATGTGGGTGAAAACCACCTACTGCAATTCATCTCTATCTTATTTTAATAAGAAACTTCTTTTTACAATATTTATATATTGGTGCAGTCTTATACCAGTACGTAGGCTTCTACCTGTAGAAGGCTACAACCTTCTCTTGTTCTCTAACTTCTCTTGGAAGGAAGCTACAACCCCCTTAGCTTTTGTACTAGCTAAAGTACTAGTACGTAGGTGCTGACCTACAGAAGGCTACAACCTTTTCTTTTCTTCTAGGGACCACGTTTCATAAATTTTCAGACTAGATCCATAAATACAAAACAATCACCACTGCAATACAATATTAACTCTGAATCACCCAACAACTAAATCTCTAAAACCCTGTCATCAAAACATAGCTACTAGAACACAAAGCAGAGCCTAGAACTCTACAACAACCACTAGAACCAACATCAACCTCAAACATCAAATCTCATAATGTATACGCTACTTGACTGTGTCGAACCAGCATGTATATGCCCTTTCACCAGAGAGAACCCACGTACAGATCTGAAAATAATTACTTATACCTTCACTACAATTTTCAACTTTAGATATACCCAGAACATGAGATATAAAGGATAAAACATGCATCAATATTCAAATCTATTCATGATCATACCATATAATGATAATGCATTTTAGTCTTCATGATCTCGGTCAATCAACCTTCATCAACTGCATAGGTGCACCCTTGGTTCAGATCATGCAAAGCATCACAAACCTATAACCAACATACTAGATCTCGCACTTCATTAGATATTCATCACTTGAACACTTACTCCCTCTTGGCCTAATGATCTTCTCCTTATATAGTCTTAGGCCTTACTCAATACCATGGTCCAAAACCACGTAGAACCAAGACCCAATACCTGGGGTCAACACTTCAAACCAAATACCATGGACCAATACCCAAATACCATGGACCAAATACCACAGACCAGAACTTAGATTCCCAACATGTACCTTCCTTTCCTTCTGTAATCATGTATGTGTACATATACGTGACTTGGTATATGGTAAACCCGTGTGTATACGCATTATTGTCACAGCAAACCTGCGTATAGCTCTTTGATCATTCTAGTTGTACTATGATCTGTCATCTGAGTGAGTTGTCATCAAGGACAACACCTGTATCATACCTATATCTTAATGCCAACAATATCCCCCTTTGAACTTTATGGCAAAATCCGCACGAAGTCACTCTCCCCCTTTGACATCAAGGGCAAAGGACAGACCAAGATATTCTCTCCCTTGATATGCATTCTGCTATCCATACTCCCCTTGAGTGCATGCTAAAATCTTTGATTGAGCTACCACTTTGTACATGTCGAGATGTACCAATCCATTCATGCTCCCCCTGAGCACATGCCGAGTCTAAAAATGACCATGATAGTGATCAGTAATTGTCATACACCACTACACTATAAGCATCTGTCACTAGCATCTAGACCTGTAACCTGCAACCCATTCTCTTGGCCATTCAAAAATCAGTAGCAAGATGTGTCAATAAGAATCATCACCAAAGACTTCTAACCATAATGCATATGCTCCCCTTGAGCCTGTGCCAACCATCATATACCATGACCAAACCATTTCTTGAGTCTGTTCTGCTGTTTTTTCCTTTAGAGCTCCATATACGCAACTCTGTAGCCTCTAACTTGCGTATATACATGACTTATCTTCATAATATCTACGTATGCAAATTGGAACACTGAAGGTCTACACTTTCAGTTTCCCTTGTGTCTGTTATGTCAGCTAACTGAGTTATGCCACATCTTTCTGTCTCTAATTCTGTCTTCTTCAATACCTGGAATTGTGATGATGTATGATCCTCTTGCTTTGGAGTTCGAATTTTGCTCTTGCATTCCCTTAATTTATGTCCAAACTTGTTACATGCATAACATCTTACATGTTTCATATTCCTCCTATAGTAGTCAATTGCTTTGTGACCAAACATATTGCAAGAAAAACAATATCTCTTGAAGTACCTGGAGCATGATGATATTTCTATGTGATGGTCTTAACTCATTTTTCTTCTACATCTAGCTGCAATATGTCCAAAGTTATGACATAAATAACATTCAACATTATTAATTTGAGGAAATAACTGACTATCATTTCCATAGTTAGGAGGAAAAGATCTTCTTTGTAGAATTTTTTTCCTTGGTTGTTGTTGGGGTTGACCACTTATCTCTTCGTTGATCATTTCAGATTTTTCATTAGAATTCCTTTCCTCACCCTATTAACTAGATTCACCTTCAACGGATTCATAAAAACCAAGACTAGTTTTGATAACAGGGGATCTTTGACTACTAAGAATATCATCTAAAATCTTCGTACTGTCTTGAAATCATAACAGTTTATCCTTTTCTTCTAATTTACCTTTTAAGATATTTAACTCAGCCTAATGTTGTTCTTCCTTTTCCAGATATTTCTTCCTTATGTTTTTTTTAGATTTTCTTCCTTCTTCCACTTATTGCCTTAATTCGAGCACTTCATGTTCTTGTTCTTCAAGAGCTTCTTTATTCTACTTCTTTGATTCTTTAAGATCTGTTAAACACACATGGTGAACTAGAGAAAATATGAAAGATAAATCATGCAGTACCATTTTTATTCACAAATGATATACATTTATAGTACATTATGTGACCATTGGGATTCACATCCCAAGGTCTCTTGAACTCCTTTTGTCCATTCGGCTTCCACACTAACCCATTGAGGATTAGGTGTCCAACATTCCCCCCCTTAATCCGAAGGGTTATGTATGAGTCCAAGAAGAGAGCTGTAATACAAAATGTGCAAATATGCATGGCAACACAAGGCTGAATGTGCTCTCTGAAATGTTGGTATAAAACGCGGTGGTTTAAGGATGGCCACCAACAATAGAACGCTTAGTGCAGTTCCCAGAACTCTTCCAAAACTAGCAAGAAGCTGGAGTCTTCTGCTAGAGGAAGTGCTCCTATTGTTTTGAAGAGGGAAACTTTCAACCAATAAAGGGAGGTCTCACCCCGCATAAAAGGTAAAACTTCAACCTGAAAAGGGAAGTCTCAACCTATGATGGTTTAAAGATGACCAACAACTCTGGAATGCTTAATGCAATTCCTGGAACTCTTCCAAAACTGGCAAGAAGCTGGAGTCTTCTGCTAGAGGAAGTGTTATCAATTTTGTTCCCAGAAATCTTCCAAAACTGGCAAGAAGCTGAAGTCTTCTGCTAGAGGAAGTGTCCCAGATTGCCAATTGAAGGCATGTTCATGGGCATCTTTGTCTCTGGCTACAACTTTGAAACTAGTGTGGCAGGTTGTGGCTCAGGCTTGCTTGATGTGGCTTTGAAGCTTGTAGATGACCATCATTTCCCCCCCTGTCAAATACAAGGGGAGATGATGGAGAAAACTCAACTGCAAGACTGCTCAATATTTTGGAACAAGTTCTAATATGTGTTTGGAATATCTTCTTGGCTGTTGATGCCCATTTCCAAGAAGCGATCCATCCTAGATAAATCTTTGTTCTTGCAGGACGTTTGTTTTTGAAGCATCTGTGTGAAGAATGGCTAGTTTTATGACAATGCTTACATGGATGAAGATCAAAACAGTGATCTTTCAGATGGCCAAATCGATCACAGTGTTGGCATTTCACGATCTGTTGTTGTTGTTGCTATGGAAGAGGGGCAGAGTCTGGAACAGCTGGAGCTGAACTATCATAAGGAGCAGGTGAACTGTCATAAATGAATCCAACACTCTGAAAATGGATGGGCTTGGCGTAGTCTGGAATATGAAAGGACAAGTCCTTGTCATATCCAAGACCAATTCTGTGCTTGTTGTGGACAAGTTGTTCCCAAGGTCTGATGATGGGCTTCGGAAGTGCAGACTGAACTTCTGCATCTGCATGTAACCTTGCTGCTTTGTTTGGTACTAAATCTGAATGAACTGTAACATTATTAACATGCTGCTAATGGGTGGTTTTCTCAATGTTCTGAACAAGAACAGGTTCAGAATGGTGTCTATTTTGATGTAGCTCTTCTTGCTGTAGCTGTGATTCAAGCTGCAAAAAATCAATCTTTTCCTGTACATTTTGTAGACATGTCTGAATTTTTGAGAGAGATCCTATGCTGATTTGTAATGTGTCATCAACAGTAGATAGTATAAGAGTTTTCATGAACTCTAATACTTCACTGATTCTGGCCATTTTTCTTCAATGTCACTTAAAAACTGATCACAATTATTACTTAATGCAGAAAAGTAATATCCACGTACAGTACACAGCAATATCTTGTATAAATATGCAGCAAATGAATCAGGGAATCAATGCATATATATGTAGACAGAGGCTATAATGAGTTTTAATACTACAACTGGGGCAACAACAACTGCAAACTTGCTTGGATCCTTCAAGTTCCCCTTCACTTTCAAATCAGAACCTTCACAACTTCTATTCTTATAAACATACATGCTCTATTTTTCCCAATTCAAAATTAGACAATCTCTTTTTAATTCACTCTTTATGCGGAAGTTTTCTTTCATATTTATGGTTATAAAACCAAAATCCACAATAATCATTCATAAAAAATCAAATTGTTTATCAATCATATTTTAAATGCTTCATAACACTAGAACTATGCCTTAAGTCCCTCATTCATTTCATCACCAACATTCCTCATGTGTTTATACACCATAAAAAATTCTTCCTGCATGTGTTGGATTCAGTTAAATGCGCCCTTGAGTTATCATAACAACTTAACAAAGTTATTTAAACCCCAATTTGGAAGTCAACCAACTAATTGTGCCCTTCAATTTACCACAGTCTTCATTATTATCATAATGGAACTCCATTAACCCAATGCATTACAATTTTTACATGTTTACAAATTTCATTGCAATTTAACATTCTTTGGACTTAAAATTGCCATCTGTATAAGCATCTTACTCCAGGCTCAGGACCACATAATGATTCCAGTTTTCATACCTTTATATCTACGTTCTTGCCCAGAAATGAACTCTATTCCTCAGTGCAGATTAGCCTCTTTCCTTGTATGGAGATTCACCAATCAAAATCGATTTAGGCAATCAATATTTCACAGAGTCTGTTACTCTGCCAGTGCTTATAAACAACAATTTACTCATGTGATTTCACTTACCTCCACGGTGGTCAATCTGGCTCATGCAACTCGGCATCCGTTTTCCAACATTCCACTTGAAAGTTCTTTACAAGTATTCCAGCAAACTGTGTCTTCCACCTTCTGTCCACACTATCAATTCACATGAGATTATACACATAGCCACAAATTTCGCGTAGTACCGAACACACATTATCAAAATACAATATTCACCTTTCGAACCAGCTAGAATGTCTTGGGAATTTTCAAGAAAACAAAAATAGGCAACAGACAAGGGACCGGTTTGGACAATGAACACGTGCACGCTTACTTACATTTCAGAAACTCATATCCATATTCAAAATTCAATCATCAAGCAGACAATGTTTTGAGAAAAGAATTGCAAAAACAAGACCACTCGCTTTTCTCCTTCCCGTTGGTCGTATACATCGACAGTGTCTTCAAATAGACAGGCAAGTCATTTACTTTCTCGCTATATCGTGCAACATCAATGCACATGGAAAAAATACAAACTGGTGTACATTTTGTATATAAGTTTGAAAACTCTCCATTCAATTCAATGAAATTGCAAAGATGCGTAGCGGAAATTAGCACAAGAATTTGTCAATAATAATAGAAGAATCTGACTTTCGCTTGTTCCTTGGTTTCAACACCAGTCGAATGCTACCAAACATACCTTTAAACAATGCTTTAATCAACAGTCAACAATTTCTTCAATCAACTCAGTTCTAATGGCAATCCAACTCGAAATCACAACAACAAGCATTGTCTGAGAGCTAAGTGATGTGTGAGGCAGAGATTGTCTGCAAGAAGGTGCACACTTATCTTCTTTTAAAAAACAACTCTATTAGTTGTATTTTCAAACCACGAATTGAAGGGGGTACACAAGCAGAAGAACACATCAATGCTACTTCGACATGTGTATCGGACGTTCTCACACCAATATGATCGAAAGTCCAAGTATGCTTACTTTGAGGTTTCAAAACAGTGTGATTAATAACGAAAGCAACCAGGTCATACGAAAAAATGACCAGAACATTCTTCCAGGGAGAGGTCGAGGCAACGACCCCTTCAAATGTTAAAAATTTCAGATTTTCAAATATATCTATAGGGACCTCTTACAAGTAGCATAACACACAATCTTTCGCATGTCCAACACAGTGGAGGTCTTTTAACATGCTTTATGTTATCCTAGCAGGCACACTATGAACTTGAACCTCTGGTATGTCAAATCCAATGTTGATGGTCTCACCATGTTCGCCAGGCTCCAACACTCTCAGTGGGTTTGAGGATCTCCATCAGGTTCACACTTATCCACCATCTCTTTATCTCGGTTATAGCAATGCAGATAACCATCATTCTCAGTCACATCATCTTCACAAACCACTCGCAGAGATAAGTTGCCTTTCTTTGATACTAGGATCGTTTTGTATGCAGAGATCTGCTACAGGAGTAGCGTTCAGGCCAGTCAGTTCACAGTCTCAGGCGTTACCTAGATTATAGCGCAGAGGGTAGATCCTAATTATCACACAGAGGGCAGATGCGTCAGGCTACATAAATGCAGAGCATGGGCAGAATAGGTAGGCGTGCAGGTGCGTATCAGCCAGACAGTTTGCAGTATGAAATAGGGATGCACACAATAATGATAATTCTATTTGCAGGAATGCAGAACTGACATGCACAGAGAGGCCACACAACAAGTGGCTCAAATTAATTATGCAGGGTAGGAATACACCTGCTCTGATACCATGTTAAACACACATGGTGAACTAGAGAAAATATGAAAGATAAATCATGCAGTACCATTTTTATTCACAAATTATATACATTTATAATACATTATGTGACCATTGGGATTCACATCCCAAGGTCTCTTGAACTCCTTTTGTCCATTCGGCTTCCACACTAACCCATCGAGGATTAGGTGTCCAACAAGATCTTCTTTTAGAGAGAGTATCTTAGATTCAAGTCTTTGAATTATTATGCTCTGATATTTTACTACATCTTGCAGCTGCTCCCTTACTTTGGTTACTGTCTCTCACTGTTCTTTTAATCTA
This sequence comes from Pinus taeda, assembly GCA_000404065.3. Classification (NCBI taxonomy): domain Eukaryota; kingdom Viridiplantae; phylum Streptophyta; class Pinopsida; order Pinales; family Pinaceae; genus Pinus; species Pinus taeda. The sequence continues at coordinate 298,437 of APFE031311415.1, read as the reverse complement.
GTAACTTCTTCTGTTTCTACATCCGTATTTTCATATGCCATGAGAACTCTAATGTCTTCATCACTATTGGATGAGTCATTACTTTTATCATGAGTGTAATAACTTCTATTACCTTCTTCAGACATCTTTCCTTTGTTATGAGGGCATCTAGCAGCGTAGTGACCAACTCTACCACAAGAAAATCATTTGAAAGGTAGCTTACGTTGAACCTTCCAGATCCCTGTTCAAGATTCTTGACAAAATTTACCTCATATTCTTCTTCTAAAATGTATCCTGATTCACTGGGTTTTTCTTTTCTATTTGCTGATATTTTAAATGCGGCTTCTCTCATATCTATTGGTCCTCCTTTTCTCATCTCAAAAGCAGTTAAGATTCTGTGAAGTTGCTTCATAGTGATTTTCTGCAGATCCTCCTTTTCTTCTATGGCAGACACTTTGGATTCAAATCTAGTAGACAAGGATCTCAAAACTTTCTCAACTAAGACAACTTCCTTAATTTGTTCACCTAGATTTCTCATACAATTGACAATCTCATATATATGTAGGAAGTAATTAGCTATGCTTTCATTACTATGCATCTTAAGAGTTTCATACCGTATTCTGAGAGTTTGAAGCTTAGCACGTTTTACCTGATCATCTCCTTTGTAGCTTAGAATGATTTTATCCCATATTTCTTTGGCTGATTTGAACGATATGACCTTGACAAATTCTGATTATGACAAATTCCAAATTATATAGTAACAACTTTGGCATTGAGTTCATATCGCTTTCTACCTACCGTATCTGTAGGAGTTGTTGATGGATATGTATATCCTCCTTCCATGATTCCCCAAACATCTGTTCCAAGTGATTATAGATATGTTTTTGTTCTTATCTTCCAGTAGATAGAATTTCTCCCATTGAAGATTGGTGGTCTGATGGATCCCTCTCTTTCTTGATTACTCATCCTGATGGATCTTCCTTCAAGCGATCAAGCTTCTTCTGAAGGACCTACTCTGATACTAATTGTTGGAAATAATACTGAGAGGGGGGGGGGGGGTGAATCAATATTAGCAAAATCAATAATATTTTCATTTCCATTATCAGATTCATATATGCTACTTCATAGGATACCCGTGTGTATACGCAACTGTTTTTAATGCCGCTAGCATATATCCAGTAAAACTTATGATTTCAGTTAGTTGATCTTCAATGAGTGCATCAGGACATTATTAACCATATGAACAGCAAACAGGTGTATTAAAATAGAACATATCATCACACATAAGAAGCACACATGAACACCATGATATAAGGTGGAAACCCAATGTGGGTGAAAACCACCTGCTGCAATTTGTCTCTATCTTCTTTTAATAAGAAACTTCTTTTAAAAATATTTCTATATTGGTGCAATCTTATACTAGTACGTAGGCTTCTACCTACAGAAGGCTACAACCTTCTCCTGTTCTCCAACTTCTCCTAGAAGGAAGATACAACCCCCTTAGCTCTTGTACTAGCTGAAGTACTAGTACGTAGGTGCTGGCCTACAGAAGGCTACAACCTTCTCTTTTCTTCCAGGGACCACGTTTCATAAATTTTCAGACTGGATCCATAAATACAAAACAATCACCACTGCAATACAATCATTAACTTTGAATCACCCAAAAACAAAATCATTGAAACCCTATCATCAAAACATAGCCACCAAAACACGGTGCAAAGCCCAGAACTCTGCAACAACCACTAGAATGAACAGTAACCTCAAACATCAAATCTTATAATGTATACGCTACTTGACTTTGTCGAGCCAGCGTGTGTATGCCCTTTCACCAGAGAGAATCCACATACAGATCTGAAAATAACTACTTATACCTTTACTGCAATTTTCAACTTTAGATATACCCAGAACATGAGATATAAAGGATAAAACATGCGTCATTATTCAAATCTATTCATGATCATTCCATATAATGATAATGCATTTTAGTCTTCATGATCCTGGTCCATCAACCTTCATCAACCACATAGGTGCACCCTTGGTTCAGATCAAGCAAAGCATCACAAACCCATAACCAACATACTAGATATTACACTTCATCAGATATTCATCACTTGCACACTTACTTCCTCTTATCCTAATGATATTTTCCTTATATAGTCTTAGGCCTCACTCATTACCATGGTCCAAAACCACATAGAACCAAGACCCAATACCTGGGGTCAACACTTTGGACCAAATACCATGGAACAATACCCAAATACCATGGACCAAATACCACAAACTAAAACTTAGATTCCCAACATGTACACGCCTTTCCTTCTGTAATCGTGCGTGTTTATGTATACACAACTTGGTATATGGTAAACCTGTGTGTATACGCATTATTTTCACAGAAAACCTGCGTATACCTCTTTGATCATTCTAGCTGTACTACGAGTTGTCATCTAAGTGAGTTTCCATCAAGAACAAAACCTATATCATACCTGTATCACAATGCCAACATAGCCATCATATAGATTTGATACTTGGAGCAAGTCTACCTAACAAAGCATCTTACAGAATGACTCCTACTTAAAATGAAGAGGTTAGGACGCAAGTGCAAGAATTGCTTGACAAAGGGCTGATCAGAGAAAGCCTGAGTCCTTGTGCAATGCCAACAGTGCTGAGTCCAAAGAAAGATGGAGGCTGGAGAATGTGTACAGATTCAAGAGCCATCAATAAAATCACAATCAAGTATATATTTCCATTACCTAGAATTGAAGATTTAATGGATTGCTTGAGTGGAGCAAAGTATTTTTCAAAGCTGGATCTTAAAAGTGGGTATCATCAGATAAGAATAAGAGAAGGGATGAATGGGAAACTGCTTTTAAGACAAATGAGGGACTGTATGAGTGGAGAGTAATGACTTTTGGGTTGTCCAATGCACCAAGTACATTTTTGAGACTCATGAATGAAGTTCTTAAAGATTTTATTGGTAAATTTGTAATAGTATATCTGGACAATATATTAGTTTACAGTAGGTCTAAGGGAGAGCATATGAGGCATTTGAGCTATGTATTACAAAGGCTGCAACAAGAGAAATTATTGCTTAATTTGAAGAAGTGTTCATTCATGAAAGAAGAGCTAGTGTACTTGGGTTCTGTTATTTCTATTGAAGGGCTAAAGATGGATCCAAAGAAAATCAAGGCAATTATGGTGGCCTTCACCCAAGAGTTTTTTTGAGGTAAGGAGTTTTTATGGTGTTGCTAGTTTTTATAGAAAATTCATCAAGAATTTTAGTAAGATTAATGCACCTATTATTGAGACCATAAAGAAGGACAAGAAACCATTTAGATGGATTGCTGAAGTAGAAAGGAATTTTCAGCTGTTAAAGAAAAAATAACTGAAAATCCTATTTTGGTTTTGCCTGATTTAGCAGACCTTTTAAAGTGAAGTGTGATGCCAGCAGAGAAGCAATTGTAGGTGTTTTAAGCTAAGAAGATAGACCAATATCTTATTTTAGTGAAAAGCTAAATGATTCCAAAAAGAAGTATTCTTCTTATGATAAGGAGTTCTACGCAATTGTGCAATCATTGAAGAAACGAAGGCATTATTTAATGTCAAAGGAATTCATCCTTTACTCAGATAACCATGCATTACAGTTTAAAATGTAGCAACCAAAGCTTATCCAGAAACATGCTAAATGGGTAGAGTATATTCAAGGTTTCCATTTTTTTTTAAGCATATAAACGGGCAGTTAAACAAAGTTGCAGATGCCTTAAGTAGGAGGAATGTATTACTTTAGGAGAGTCAAATCCAAGTGTTGGGTTTTGATTTTCTTAAAGAATTGTATGAGACTGATTTAGATTTTAAGAGGCATTTGAGGCTTGTAAAAATCCTATTTTTATGGATAGAAGTAGATGGTTGGATTACTTCTTACAAGATAGATGGTTATTTAAGAAAAATCAACTATGGATACGAAATTGTTCAATGAGGGAGAATTTAATCAAAGAAAAACACAGTGGAGGACTTGTAGGACATTTTGGCATAGAGAAAACTTTTGAACAGCTAAACAGATTTTATTTCTGGCTGAAAATGAAATCTGAAGTGGAGAAGTATGTGAGAACTTGCAAAATATGTCAATATGCATAGGGAAGGAGCCAAAACAAAGGTTTGTAAATCCCATTACCAATTCTGGATAGGCCTTGGGATATGGTAAGCATGGATTTTGTGTTGGGCTTACCAAACACTCAAAGAGGTAATGATTCATTTTTTGTTATAGTGGGCAGATGTTCAAAAATGGCACACTCAATTCCATGTTATAAAACTAGTGATGCTTCTTACATTGCTAATTTGTTTTTCAGGGAGATTTTAAGATTGCATGGGTTGCCCAAAAGTATTGTCTTAGACAGGGATTCCAAATTTGTTGGAAATTTCTGGAGGACACTGTGGAAGAAGGTGGGAACTAAATTAAGTTTTAGTTCTTCCTATCTTCCACAAACTGATGGACATACTGAAGTGGTGAACAACAGTTCAGACAATCTTTTAAGGAGCCTTACTGCAGAGCGTTCAAACCAATGGGATCAAGTGTTAGCACAAGTTGAATATGCACATAATGACTCACCTAACAGGAGTACATGACAGAGTCCATTCCATATTGTTTATGGAATACATCCAAGAGGAATATTTGAATTAAGAGATTTGGGAAAAGAAGAGATGAAAAGTGCGGAGGGTGAAAATTTTGCTTCAAAAATGCAAACAATACATGAACAAGTGAAATAGCAGTTGCAGGATAGCAACATCAAATACAAAACCAGAGCAGATATGAGAAGAAGAGAGGTGAAATTTGAAGTTGGGGATTTGGTTTTAACACACCTCAAAAAGGAGAGGTTTTCAAAGAGGGGGTATAATAAATTTAAGTTCAAAAAAATTGGATCGTGCAGAGCATTGAGAAAATTTTCTGCAAATGCCTATGAAATTGAGTTACCCCCTAATGTTGGAATATCGCCAATTTTTAATGTGTAGACCTATACAAGTATGAAAGTGGAAATATAGATGATACGACACAAGATCAAGAGATCTAAGAGATTTATTAGGTAAAATAGTTACCCACAACAGAGAATTTGCAGCCAAAAAGAATTCTGGACAAGAAGGTGTTTAAGAAGACAAGGGGATGCGAGTATTTCCAGTATTTGGTAAAATGGAAGGGACAACCGACCACTGAAGCTACTTGGGTTACCGAAGACATGCTGCAGAAATTGGGCAGTTCTGTAGATGAACTCATGGACAGGGTCCCATGAAGAAAATTATCCTCAAGAGTCTGATCCAGGAGCATGTGACTTAGAGAGAAAAAGTCTTCAAACATATTCCAAAAATCCAAAAAATAAATCTACAGGAAAGGGAGTGGGGTCATTTAGCCAACAATTTTCATGCTTTCCTAGTTTAAGATAAGAGTAGAATTAAGAATAAAACATGCTAATTATATCACTTATGGCTAGCTGTAACAAGCTTTACGCTTTAAATCACTCTATCTAAAAGCATGCTTTTGTAAAGGATAATGATCGAGAAGGATTTATCTATTTTTTATAAATAAGAAAAAACGGGACTCTCAGAGCAGGTCGAGCCTGGAAGAATTATCATTTTGCAAAACTTCTCTCTGTTCATATGAATTAATGACTCTCTGTTAATTGGTATTTTATGCATGTATTAATTCTCGTTCTGCTTTTTTTACGTGCTTATGAATGGTGATTCAAATTGTTGTTTTCCAATCAACACTTAAGCTTAGGCCTGTTGGGTATTTTTCCTTCACATCGGCGATTGCAGGCTCCTTGAATCATTTTATAGCGTTTGTGGCCATACTCTATTTTACACAGAGAAATAAAAAAATTCACTTAGCTGGAGTATACTTCCGGACCTAAAATTCGACTAGACTTGGTTCATACCCATATCGAGTTCGAACCAATATCGCATCACACGACCTTAAGTGGAGCAAAAGACCATTGAAAGTGCTGAACTTTGATAGCGCGACACTACTAGAGCCAAAACACTATAGGGAGACTTTAATAAATTTTCGGGTCTGCAAGGATGATCACATCGCAAACTCGGGGTGGAAGGAACTAAGTATAGGTGCATTGGAGGTTGCGATAACGATTTCTGAGAGCACGTGTTATCGCATAGGAGGAAGGAGTGTTTGAAAGCCTGATTATAAACCGTCAATAGTGTTATTTGTGGTTAATGCAAAGTCTTTGGAAAAGAGAACCGATAGTGTAATTCCTTTGGAAATTACACCAAGACTATTTGAGATCCGTGACAGTGTTAAAGCACTGACAATGTTTTTGGGTAATTCCTTTGGAATTACAGTTCCAATAGGAACAAAGGCTCTATCTATCAATTAACATGGATTGGGGTGATTGGAAAAAAACCCATGAGGCTCTCAGTTTAACATTAGATGACTGATACCTCAATTGAAGGAGGAAGTGAAATTTGGCCTAATATTGAAGAAATTGTAGCCAGATTTGAGAGGCTATCCATATCGCCTGCACCCAGGCCACCATCTAGGGAGCTTCTGTCATGCATGTTAAGTGCTTTATCCTAGACAGAGTTGCAAGTCCCTGCCTCCTTGACAAAGTCCCTACCAGATGTTGCTATTCAACAACCCCCCATTTATTTATGGTAGTAGTTAATGTTACGTTAATAAATGGGGACCCTTTAAAAAATCTATCCAAAAAACAAACTTAACATTTAGGCATTTATTTTTTCTTTTATAAAGTAATATATAAATGAAATTCCGCTAGACAGAGTTCCAACTCCTTAAATTTTCCAAAAACCCACATGTGCCTAGCTACTAGCCTAAAAGCCTTTACATTTGAGTCATCTCTTGGCTGTGATTTCATAGAGAGAGCCCTCTCTGGTTTGGTAGGGATAGCTACCAAACTAAAAACTTGGTTTGTGGTTACCTCCGTTGATCTCCTCATCAGCCCGGGACATTGTGGAGGATAACAAAGGGCATGACAACTAGGGAGTGCCAAGGTGTTCTAGTGAATGTAATGTTCCCAAGTCATGGAAAAATGTAATGCTAGTTGTGAGATCATGACTGCCAAGGTGTGTTAGGGAATGCTAGGGCATGCTAAAATGTGCTAGATAGTGCAAAGGCATGTCAAACAAGTTCAAATGTGCCAAGTGCTAAGGCATGCTAAGATGTACAAGGGTTCCAAGTCCCTGCCTCTTCTTCTTTCATATGTTATCCACTTATGAAATTTCCTTTGCAATATTTGGTGAATTTACTAGTTATAGGTGATTTATAGGTTATAAATGTCTTTATTGTTTGACTTATAATTGAGTATTCAACTGAACATATTGATTCTCTTATACATAACTATTTTTACCTCCACCCACTTTTCATAACTTCAATAACCACTAGGTAGGGACCAACATCTTTGATGTTGCTTTGCTTGTTTAGTAAAATATTGTCGAGACTTTAATATATTGAAAGTTGTAGAATTTACAATTTATGAAGTTTCAAGGTCTAATTTTTAAAATTATAATTCTTTAAAGGGTTATAGCTCAATGGAAGAGCACCTGCTTTACAAGAAGGAGGTTGGTGGTTCGATTCCTTCATGCCTTGACATCCATATGGAATGGCGAAAATCAATTTTTGGTGACAGAGGCTCTTTTGACCACCACCAATGAGCTTTGGTGACATTTTTCAACCCTCACCAAAAATATGAAATGCTGATGGTCAATGAACACCACCATATATATGCATCAATAATGATGACCCTCAAAGGTTTGTAACCATAAATAGTTGTTGTTGATATGAAATGGTGACGATCGTTGTCCATCATTATAGTCATTATTCGTGATGGACCGTGAATGTCACCACAACACCTATACTTCTGGAAATGTGGATTTTGGTTATGGTCAACGAACATCACCATATATATGCACCAATAGTGATGGCCATTAAAGATCCATCACAATAAATCATTGTTGTTCATATGAAATGGTGACGGTCACTATCCATAATTATAATCAATATTCGCGACAAGCCTTGAATGTCACCATAACACCTATACTTTTGGCAATGCCACCTTTGGTGATATTCAATTTTTGGTGATCGAGGCTATGGTATGTCACCATTGCTCATATGCAATGGTGATGGTCACTCTCTCATTATAAATCATTATTGGTGATGAACTTTGAATGTCACTACAAAACCTATACTTTTGGCGATGCCACCTTTGGTGACAGAGGCTATGGTCCATCGCCATTTCTCATATGAAATGGTGACGATTGCTATCCATCATTATAAATCATTATTGATGACAGACTTTGTATTTTACTACAAAACCTATACTTTTGGCAACGCCACCTTTGGTGACGTTTAGTTTTTGGTGATAAATGCTCTTTTGGCTGTCACTAATGAGCTTATGGTGACATTTTTCGCCCCTCACCAATGTCATTTTTGCTTGTAGTGGATTGTTCTTAAGAAAATTAGCGTATATATAGTGAACTTATGATTCATTTAATCCATCATATATTTGTCTTCAACCAATGCATTAGTACTTTATTAAACATTAGATAAATAGTAACCATGTTCTGTAATAAAAAAATAAACCATCACACATAAGCAACACTCATGAACTCCATGATTTAAGGTGGAAACCCAATGTGGAAGAAAACCACCTATTTTTTTCATCTCTGTTTTCTTTTTAATATAAAGAAAAAGTTGTTTACAATATTGTACTAGTGCAAACACATACCAGCATGTAGACACCCACCTGCAGAAGGCTACAACCTTCTCTCATTCTCCAACTTCTAATAGAAGGGAGCTACAACCCCCTAGCTCTTGTATTGACTAATATGTTTACCAGTACATAGGCACTGATCTACAGAAGGCTACAACCTTCACTCTTTCTGTAGCTACTACTGGAAGGGAGATCTAACCCCCTAGCTCTTGCACTGGCTGATATGTTTACCAATACGTAGGTGTTGGCCTACAAAAGGATACTACCTTCATTATTCCTCTAGGGATCACATTTCATAAATTTTCAGACTAGATCGACTTGCTTCAAGAAATCATAACTTGTAGGCCACGTTTCATCAAATTTTCATACTGGACCCATTATCAACACTTAAGCTGAATATAAAAAATCAAAACTGTAAATCATCGCTATAACATATTCATCCATCATTGATACATATGAATCAATCAATCACTAAAACCCAATAAATCTCTTACATAATTGAAACCCAATCATCACTTTCTGAATCAACCAATCATTGAAACTTCTGACACAAGTAAATCAAACAATAACTAAAAAACAAATCAAACGATACTTAATCAAAATTCAACCATTCAACTGGAAAAATTAGATCACTGTAACCAATACATAGAATTGAACTCTGAAGACTGCATCAACAACCAGAACCAACTGCAACCTCAAAAATCATATGTCAAAATTTATACACTACTTCAATGATGACAACCTATGTGTATACGGTACTCTCTGCAACCCAACCTACATATACCTCTAAAGATACTATATCATCAAACTTCTAAACCAAAAACTATACTAACTAAATACATTCTGAAGATCTATTGTCATATTATAGAGTTTTAAATAGATAGCAGTAAAGATCACCCTTCTTACTCAATCAATCAATCAACCAAACTCAATCTCCTTATACAATCAGTTTTAATTCAAATCTAATGAAGACATCATTGACAAACAACATCAAAACAACAACACTGATTAGATAGATCAATCATTTATGAACAACAAGCCCTTCCTTTGCATACGCTACTTGGAAGTTCCGAACCCGCATGTTTAAGCACCTTCACCAAGGCAAACCTACGTATAGATCTGCAAATAATGACTTATAACTTTGTAGCTTTCTAAAACTTCAGATATACCCAAATTATAGCATTTAAAGGATAAAACATGTGTTAGCATTCATATCTAGCCTATCCATTATCAGATAAGTCATTTCAGGTCTCATGATCCTGATCCATCATTAGATCTCATCAGTTATCAAACATAGGTGCATACTTAGTTCAGATCAAGAAAAACATAAAAAAACCATAACATGCATATTTTATTTTGATCTAACTCTTCATAAGATTTTCATCGCTCGCACACCCTCACACTTTGATCTTCACCTCCTTATATAGTTTTATCCTTTTTCAACACCTCGGGTCAAAACCATATTTATGCCGATGGTATTCTTTGAAGGGATCAATATTCTTTTCCGCACTCATTACTATGGGCCAATACCATGGTAGGAATCCCTAGTATTCTTTAACCTTAATTTTCAATACCATACACACTTTTATTTATGTTAAACTGTATGCACACATATACACTTCTTTTATTTAGTGTACCCACGCGTATACGCTACATGGAATAGGGTAAACATCATATACAACTTAAACGATTATCTTTCCTTAATTTCTTGATTTTGATCAGTAATCCTTTGTCCCATCATCCTGTTCTTTTGTGCCATTACTCTATTACCTCTAAATAGACTTGTTACAATGTGAGTTGCCATCACTTTATCATTTATGAACTGATTCCTTTGAATTACCCTGCATTTTGTCACATCTGTAAACACAATTGCCATGCATTCTGTTACATCCTCTTTATACTTTCTTAAGTAATACATTCATAAAATAGGTTGTCATCAAGGACAAATAATTAGGTAGTTTGTTATCAAGGACAACACCTAATTCATAATACCAACAATTTCCCACATCAAGCTTCTGATTCTGTGCTATAAACCTTTGACCTGTTGACCTAGATTGTCATTGATGTCAATATGGCAATATTCTGGATGATTAATCAATGATGTGAGGCCAAGGATAAGTAGAGTAGATCCATGAAGAAATAGGAGCAAGAAGCCATGAGGAGAATCCATAGGAAAGCCAAGGCAGTCAAGCCATTGGAGAGAATATCAGAAGTCACATGGGCTATCAAAGCAGAGCTATCAAAGCAAAGAAGAGGTATTGGAGTGGTATCAGAAGCCATTAGAGAAGACATGAAAAGAGGAATGGACATCAGGAGGAAGCCACTAGAAGAGCAGTTAACAGAGGAGCCATATTGTTGATTAGAAGGAACAAAGATGAACACACATCAGGAGGAGAAGCCAGCGGAAGAGCAGTTAATAGAGGAGCCATATCATGCGATATTGGAGGATCATCAAAGAAGAGCTATTGAAGCAGTGCATCGAAAGTCATCACGGAGTAATATCAGACTAGAAAAGAGCGGAGGGGTATATATCATGTTAAAGTATATAACCACATATATTGAGTTAAATTATATAATATTGGGTTAAAGTCAAAGTGAATGCACGTGGTTATATTCCAAAAGGCATATTTGTAACAATGGAAGTGGTTTTTGGGTGGACACTAGGAGGTAAGTGGTATTTATAGGAGAGTGCCCTATTCCATTAATCGAGCGACACCTAGCAGCGAGGAGGAAAGAGGAAACCATTTTTTGGGCGAGTAATCCTTGATCTATTTTTCCAACCAAAATCCTTATGAACTGTTGGATCTTGCGGGAGGTGACCAACAGCGGAGGATCAACAGATTGTTTGAAACTTTGGGTGTAATATCAACTGTCAGATCTAATGGAGGGAAATCTATGGTGGAGAATGAGCTTGATAAAGGTAAGAATCAATAAATGCGCCAAGGCTATGGAATAGCAGAAAATGTAAGTTTCCATGTGTTTGTGTATATTCCCATTATACAAGGGTTATAATAGAATTAAATGGGATAAAGGGTTATGGGTTAAGTCCACATTAACCAAAGTTAAGAATGGAGGAGTATATATATTCTACAGATGCGATAATAACATGGACCCACGGCTCCATTATAAACCACCCTAATGTATATCGCATCCGCCATGTCACTAGTCTCAAAGGGTTGTCACCTCTAAAACCTCTAATTGCGATATACAGTTGTGGACCCAATGATCCTATTATATCGTGCCCTAATGATATATCGCGTCCGCTATAATGGGAGTTATATATCACAGTGATTTAAGCCTTGTCATGTTAAAACTATGATAGCAATATATATACGAACCTGACTAGACCATTGCAATATGACTTAATATATTATCCCATCCATCACATATCGCAAGCCTCTTGTAAAGCCTTGGCACATCGAAAGCATTGACGAGATGGAGTTATTAAAATAGTTTAAAATAATATCGCATCCAGGTATCAGGGAATTGGCTATGTTATGTGCAAATCTGTTGATTGCGATAAAGTTGTGAAGGGCCAGACCTGATGAAGTTATAGATGTGAGCGTAATGCATTTGAAGTCCAACCTTATGTGTTCAGAGGGCAAATTTTCTGTGTATTTCCTATGCATCCTTGTATTCCTATATATTGTATGGTCCCGGGTTTAAAGGCTTATGGCCTTGTCATATTAAAGAGGTGATTGCGATAAAAGGATGATGTGGCATGTGGGACCTTTATATTGCTATAGTCTCTCTTATATGGTTTCTGTGAACAATTAATGTATATTGTATGAATATTAAAAAAAAGGGCCTCTCTGATATTTTTAAATATGCAATAGTATTGTAATTCGGCCTCTCTTACACATTAATGTGTCCTGTGTGTATTGATGGATTTGAAGAGATAGAGGAAGCTGAAGAGTGAGCATAGAGGAAGCTGAAAGATCAAGCAAGAATTGAGGAATCTGAAGAGCTAGTGGAGAAAGGAAGCCAAAGGTTAGGGGTATCTGGAATACAAAACAAAGAACAAGGAAAGTTTAGAGGTTTGAAAACTTGGAAGAAATAGAGGCAGTGGTAGGTCTAGCAGGACAAGAGGAAGCCAAAGGTCTAGTAGGACAGGAGGAAGCCAACAAATGAGCAACTCTATTGATCAGGATAACCTTTGAAAGGCTCAGACCAGCAATGAATTAATCATAGCTTAGTGTAGCTAATAATAGACTCGCTGAAGTTGTGTGGAGACATTATCAGAGATCATGGCTATTGTAGACTCTATGTGGTCAGTATGAAGAGTTGTATAGAATTCTTCATATGAAGATTGATTGGCATTGATGATGTAGCATGGAGACTACACTGAAGCTATAAACAGACAGAACTCGGTAAAGAAGAGTTCTAAGAGTAGAAAATTACTATCAAACATGCCTTGACGAGAGGGTTGGTGCCTTAGAAGTTTGAAGGATTAGTGTCCTTAGAGTTGGTGCTCCTGTATCGAAGGTTGGTGCCTTAAAAAAATAGACCTAGACATTTTGTAGAAGAGGGTTGAAGCCCTTGAGGTTGGTGCCTCAGAAGTAGAAGGATTAGTGTCCTGGGAGTTGGTGCTCCTAAGTCCGAGGTTGGTGCCTTGACAAAATAGAGTTGGCACTCTGGAGGTTGAAGCCTCACAAAAGTCCAAGTTGATGCTTGGCAATAGATTGGAATCATATATCTATTTTATTGCAAATATTATATTAGTAAAAGCATTTATTATTGTTGTTCATCTTGTATTCTGAATATAAATGTTTTAATTGGTAAAAGTAACAATTTAAAAGAAATACTGATTCACCCCACCCCCAAGTATTTCCAACAATTAGTATCAGAGCCAGTACCTTCATTCAAAGCCTAACATCTTGAAGGTTGATCTTTAGAACACAAATGGAAAAGTCAGGGAAGAAAGTCTCCAATCCTCCTAAGGATGTGTCTCCCTCTTCCACTAAAATAGAAGACAATCAATTTGAGAAGGCTCCATGGTTCAATGGAAACTTTAATATATGGGAACCAAGAATGAGGAATTTCTTAAAGACTCAAGGCATTGAAATCTAGAAATCAGTAATTTTTAATAGCATGATGGATGGAGAATCCAAGGAGTACAAGGAAAAAGCAATGAAAACAATCTTGAATGGGCTACCTCATTCTATAAAGAACAATTTAGGAAATTTTTTGTTAGCAAAGGGTATATGGGACAAAATTCATGACCTTCACTCAAAAGGAGCATTGACAATGACCATCAGTTAAGAAGATGATAGAAATCAAGAAGAAAATCCAGAACCCATCATAGAAGCTAAAAGTGAGAACGATGACATCAAGGCTAAAGACGACCTAGAAGATGAAGAGATTATCAGTTTGAAAAAGGAAAACAAAGAACTTAAGAAGAAAGCACTAGCTAGTGACCAAGACCAAACAAGGGAGAAAGTTGACCTTGTCCAGCTTCAAATACAAGAAAGGGATGAAGAGCTTGCCAATCTTAAGAAGGAATTTCATCAAAACAAAAGAAAGCATCATGAAGAAGTCATATCCATGATAAATCAATTGGATAAAGCAAAGAAATGAGAATATACCTTGTCAAGTTAACTACAAGAAGCGAAAAAGTTAGCACAAGGAGCTAAGAAGATAATGGAAGCATTAACAATAATAAAAGAATAGGTCGATGAAGAAGAAAAGGAGAGAAACACCATGATATGTCAACTAAAAGAAAAGGATGAAGAAATATTCAAATTAAAATCTAATATTAAACTTCTCAAGGCCAAATAATGTAAAGCTACAAGGATCGAGGAAGAAATGGAGAGTAGTCTAGCAAAGGAAAATGAAAAAATCTTCAAAATTAAGTTAGATATCATTTCCCTCAAAATAGAAGCAAATGAAGCTGCTCATATCAAGGAGGAAGCTGAGAAACAACTTGCTAAGAATAAATATGAGTGTGAAAGATTGGAAGAAGAGATTGTCTTCCGAAAAGGTTGAAGGGATGAACAAAACCATGAAGAGCTATCAAGCCTTGGATGACATACTCAGCAATAAAAGATGGCCATTTGATGAATCTGGTCTTAGGTATGCAAGTGAATCCTCAAACAAAAACGATAATGCTTAAAACAAAAGGGATGTGAAGAAGGCAGAAAGAAATGGTGATGCTCCCAGTTTTAGTAAAAGAAAGGAGAAAAATCAAGGCAACAATGGAAGAAATCCTACTCCAAGAAGAAATGTAGATAATGTCAAGGATGCTAGAAGCAATGGTTATCATCAAAGGTCCTCAAGACAGAAAGACTTCAAAATTACATTAAGGAAATCTCCATCCCTCAGGTACAAAAGATTATTTCTTGGTTATTGTTATTCTTGTACAAACTTTGGTCACATGGCAAAAGACTGTAAATCATATCATAAAGATAGATGTTATGGTCTCCAACCATGTCATAAAGATAGATATTATTGTCCCCAAGAATCTCCAATGAACAATTTTGCGGGAAGAAATCATGAATTCTTATTCATGAACAATGTAGAATGCTTCAAGTGTCATAACATTGGTCATATGGCACATGATTGTAACTTAACTTGGGCTCTTGCACAAGCTAGAACCATGCAAAAGAAGAAAGTTACACAAGTATGGAGAAAGAAGTAAATACAATCTGAAAGTCCCTTGTACTCTCTAGCCAGCAACACATGTTATTGGCCTGATTTTTGACAATCTAAGCATTTGACGGGAAGACTCTGACAAAAGAGATGATGCATATAGTTAGGGGGAGCCTGTGATTCTTGATCATTTGCAGAAGTTATTCGTGAAAGGGTCCTTACGAAATCCTTATTGAGCTATATTAACAATCATTCTTTGATAAAGATCATCTCTCAGGAGCACTCCATTGAAGAATTGATCTCTTAACTATTCTTTGAACTATTGTGGAAGATGTTTTCCACTTGATCACTAAGTAGTAGTTGGAGAAACAGAGAAGGTCATCTAATACTAGAGAAATAGGGAAAATAACTATGGTTCTAATATTACATATGTTAAATGTTTTGACTGAGGGATTTGATGTGAGAACAAGTAGATTATGGACACAAAGACAGGCAACCTTCAAACAAACAGATATATTTGGGAATTAAGCATGAAGCAAGAGAAGTTGGCAGCATCTAACAAAACTAAAGCATTGCAAAAAGATGACAATCAACAAAAAGAATTTAAAAGACAGTCACAGATTGGATATCAAAATCTGCTTGTGGGGATAACTTGCAAAGATTTTCTTTTTCAAGAACACAAGGAAAACATGGCTCATTAAAAGACTATATAAAGGAGAATGTTGTGTAGCCGAATATAGCTCAGTAACTTAAGGAGAAGCACAGAAATACAAAGGAACTTTGATCTAAAGTGAGATAGCAAGAAAGACAATTTCAATGGCATTTTCTCTTGATTCGGATTTTGAAGGCCTCTTAATTCTGACCGTGGAGACATCATAATATGGATTGAAGCATAACAACTTGGACTTGATCATTTGGTGTGTTTCTATTTGCAATCTATTTGAAAGCATTGAAGTGGAGAATCCTTAAGCATTGTTGAAGCCAGGATAAAGTAGCTCTGAGACATGAAGAGGGGATAATGTGCTAATTAATGATAAATCGTCAATCCCTCTATCTTGAGTAAAAAGAAGAGCACTATTACAGGGGGAGTAACATACTCATGAAGATCTATAATTCATAAAGAAGAGAAGCAGTTTGATAGGGGGATTCCATGAGCACTCGTTTGCCATTGATGTCAAAGGGGGAGAGAAGAAGAATATTGCCATCAATAACAAAGTGGGATATTGTTGACCTAGATTGTCATTAATGTCAATATGGAAATAATATGGATGAGAAAACAATGATGTGAAGCCAAGGAGAAGTAGAGTAGATCCGTGAAGAAACAGGAGCAAGAAGCCATGAGGAGAAACCAGAGGAAAGCCAAGACAGTCAAGCTATTGGAGAGAATATTGGAAGTCATAATAGCTATTAGAGCAGAGCTATCAAAGCAGATAAGAGGTATTGGAGTGGTATCGGAAGCCATCAGGGAAGCCATCAAAAGGGGAACATGCATCAGGAGGAGAAGCCAGTAGAAGAGTAGTTAACAGAGGAGCCATATTGTTCATTAGAAGGAACAAAGAGGAACACGCATCAAGAGGAGAAGCCAACATAAGAGCAGTTAACAGAGGAGCCATATCATGCGATATAGAAGGAATATCAAAGAAAAGATATTGGAGAAGTGCATCGGAAGCCATCAAAGAGTCATATTAGACTAGAAAAGAGCGGAGGAGTATATATCGGGTTAAATTATATAACCATACATATCGAGTTAACGTATATAAATCGGGTTAACGTCAAAGTGAATGCACGTGGTTATATTCCAAAAGGCATATTTGTAATAGTGGAAGTGGTTTTTGGGTGGACTCTAGGCGGTACGTGGTATTTATAGGAGAGCGTCTGATTCCATTAACCAAGTGACATGTTGCAGTGAGGAGGAGAGAGGAAACCATTTTTCGGGTAGGTAATCCTCGAGCTATTTGTCCACCTAAAATCCTTGTGAACCATTGGATCTTACGGGAGGTGATCGACGGCAAAGGATCAATAGACTGTTTTAAACTTCGGGTGTAATATCAACCATCAGATCTGATGGAGGGAAATCTACAGTGGAGAATGAGCCTAATAAAGGTAAGCATTGATAAACGTGCAATGGCTATGGAAAAGTAGAAAATGTAAGTTTCCATGTGTTTGTGTATATTCCCATTATACGAGGGTTATAATAGAATTAAAGGGGATAAAGGATTAAGGGTTAAGTCTGCATTAACCAAAGTTATTAACAAAGGAGTATAAATATTATATAGATGTGATAATAACACGGACCCACATCTCCATTATAAACCACCCTAATGTAATATCGCATCCACTGTGTCGCTAGTCTCAAAGGGCTGTCACCCCCGAAACTTACGATTGTGATATACAGTTTCTAACCTGATGGTCCTATTATATCGCACCCTAATGATATATTATGTCTGCCATATGGGGAGTTATGTATTGCAATGTTTCAAGCCTTGTCATGTTAAAACTGCGATAGCAATATATATATGGACCTGACTAGACCATTGCAATATGACTTAATATATTATCGCATCCGTCACATATCGCAAGCCTCTTGTAAAGCCTTACCACATTGAAAGCGCAATTTTGCAATATATATATATATATATATATATATATGGACCCGACGGAGTTATTTAATCAATTTAAAATAATATCGCATTCGGGTATCAGGGAATTGGCTATCTTATGTGCAAATCTACTGATTGCGATAAAGTTGTTAAGGAGTGGACCCGATGAAGTTATAGATGAGGGTGTAATGCATTTGAAGTCCAGCCTTATGTGTTCGAAGGGTATATTTTCCATGTATTTCCTATGCTTCCTTGTATTCTGATATATTGTATGGTCTCGGGTTTAAAGGCTTAAGGCCTTGTCATATTAAAGTGACGATTGTGATAAAAGGATGATGTGGAATGTGGGACCTCTATATGGCTATTGTCTCTCTTATATGGTTTCCATGAAAAATTAATGTATATTGTATGAATATTAAAAAAAAAAGGCCTCTATGTTTTTTTTTTAATATGAAACACTATTATAATTCGACCTCTATTCCACATTAATGTGTCCTGTGTGTATTCATGGATTTGAAGAGACAAATGAGGCCGAAGAGTGAGCACAGAGGAAGTTGAAAGATCAAGCAGGTATTGAGGAAGCCGAAGATCTAGCGGAGAAAGGAAGCTAAAGGTCAGGGGTATCAGGAATATAAAACAGAGAACAAGGAAAGTTTAATGGTTTGAAAAAATAGAAGAAACAAATGTAGCGATAGGTCCATCATGAGAGGAGGAAGCCGAAGGTCCATCAATACAAGAGGAAGCCAAAGGTCCTAAAGGAGAGGAGGAAGCTATCAGACAAGAAACTCTGTTGATTAGGCTAACCTGTCAAAGGCTCAGACCAACGATGAATTAATCATAGCTTAGTGCAGCTAATAGTAGACTCACTAAAGTTGTGTGGAGACATTATTAGAGATCATGATGGCTATTGCAAACTTTGTGTGGACAGTATGAAGATTTGTATAAACTTCTTCATATGAAGACTGATTGGCACTGATGCTATATCATGGAGACTACAATGAGTCTGTAAACAGACAGAACTCAGTAAAGAAGAGTTCTAAGAGAAGAGCATTACTATCAAACATGCCTTGACAAGAGGGTTGGAGCCCTTGGGGTTAGTTCCTCAGAAGTTTGAAGGATTGGTGTCCTTGGAGTTGGTGCTCCTGTATCTAATGTTGGTGCCTTGACAAAACAGATCCAGATAGTTTGCAGTAGAGGGTTGGAGCCCTTGAGGTTGGTGCCTCAAAACTGGAAGGATTGGTGTGTTTGGAGTTGGTGCTCCTAAGTCCAA
>APFE031311415.1:229558-279157 GCA_000404065.3 Pinus taeda | reverse complement strand
ATATATATATTGTATCTACTTTATTGCAAATATTATATTAATAAAAACATGTATTCTTGTTTTTCATATTGTGTTTTGAATATAAATGTTTTAACTGGTAAAAATAACAATTGAAAAGAAATACTCATTCACCCCCCCTCTCAGTGTTTCCAACATTTGGTATCAGAGCCAATACCTTCATTCAAAGCCTAACAGCTTGAAGGTTGATCTTTAGAACACAAATGGCGAAGTCAAGGAAGAAAGTCTCCAATCCTCCTAATGATGTGTCTCCCTCTTCGACTAAATAGAAGACAATATATTTGAGAAGGCTCCATGGTTCAATGGAAACTTTAATATACGAGAACCAAGAATGAGGAATTTCTTAAAGACTCAAGGCATTGAAATCTAGAAATCAGTAATTGTTGATAGCATGATGGATGGAGAATCCAAGGAGTACAATGAAAAAGAAATGAAGGCAATCTTGAATGGGCTACCTAATTCTATAAAGAACAATTTAGGAAAATGTTTGTTAGCAAAGGGTATATGGGACAAACTTCATGACATTCACTCAAAAGGAGCATTGACAATGACCATCAGTCAAGAAGACGATGGAAATCAAGAAGAAAATCCAGAACCCATAATAGAAGCTAAAAGTGAGAATGATGACATCAAGGCTAAAGAAGACCTAGAAGATGAAGAGATTATCAGTTTAAAAAAGGAAAACAAGGAACTTAAGAAGAAAGCACTAGCTGGTGACTAAGACCAAACAAGGGAGAAAGTGGACCTTGTCCAGCTTAAATACAGGAAAGGGATGGAGAGCTTGCCAATATTAAGAAGGAATTTCATCAAAACAAAAGAAAGCATCATGAAGAAGTCATATCCATGATAAATCGATTGGATAAAGCAAAGAAATGGGAATATACCTTGTCAAGTTAACTACAAGAAGCAAGAAAGTTAGAACAAGGAGCTAAGAAGACAATGGAAGCATTAGAAATAATAAAAGAATAGGTCGATGAAGAAGAAAAGGAGAGAAACGCCATGATATGTCAACTAAAAGCAAAGGATGAAGAAATCTTCAAATTAAAATCTAACATTAAACTTCTCAAGGCCAAAACATGTAAAGCTACAAGGATCGAGGAAGAAATGGAGAGTAGTCTAGCAAAGGAAAATGAAGAAATCTTCAAAATGAAGTTAGATATCATCTCCCTCAAAATAGAAGCAAATGAAGCTGCTCATATCAAGGAGGAAGTTAAGATACAACTTGCTAAGAAGAAATATGAGTGTGAAAGATTGGAAGAAGAGATTGTCTTCCTCAGGAAAAAGGTTGAAGGGATGAACAAAACCATGAAGGGCTCTCAAGCCTTGGATGACATACTTAGCTATCAAAGATGTCCATTTGATAAATAAGGTCTCAGGTATGTAGGTGAATCCTCAAACAAGAATGATAATGCTTCAAACAAAAGGGATGTGAATAAGGTAGAAAGAAATGGTGATGCTCCTAGTTCTAGTAAAGGCAAGGAGAAAAATCAATGCAACAATGGAAGAAATCATGCTCCAAGAAGAAATGTAGATAATGTCAAGGATGCTAGAAGAAATGGTTATCATCAAAGGTTTTGAAGATAGAAAGACTTTAAAAGTACATCAAGGAAATCTCCATCCACAAGGTACCAAATTTTATTTCTTGGCTAGTGTTATTCTTGTACAAACTTTGGTCACATAGCAAATGATTGTAAAACATATCATAAAGATAGATGTTATGGTCCCCAAACATATCAAAAATATAGATATTATGGTCCACAACAATATCCAAGGAACAATTTTGCAGGAAGAAATCATGAATTCTTATTCATGAACAATGTAGAATGCTTCAAGTGTTATAACATTGATCATACGAAACGTGATTGTAACTTAACTTGGGCTCTTACCCAAACTAGAACCATGCAAAAGAAGAAAGATACACAAGTATGGAGAAGGAAGCAAATACAATCTGAAAGTCCCTTGAACTCTCCAGCCAATTACACATGTTATTGGCTTGATTTTTGATAATCTAAGCATTTGATGGGAAGACTCTGCCAAAAGAGATGATGCATACAATTAGGGGGAGCCTGTGATTCTTGATCATTATTGTAGAAGCTATTCATGAAAGGGTCCTTATGAAATCCTTATTGATATATATTAACAATCATTCTTTGATAAAGATCATGTCTCAGGAGCACTCCATTGAGGAATCGATCTCTTAACTACTCTTTGAACTATTGTTGAAGAAGTTTTCCACTTGATCACTAAGTAGTAATTGGAGCAACAAAGAAGGTCATCCAACACTAGAGAAATAGGGAAAATAACTATGGTGCTGATATTACAGATGTAAAATGTTTCAAATTAGGGATTTGATGTGAGACCAGGTAGATTATGGACACAAATAGAGGCAACCTTCAAACAAACAGATATATCTAGGAATGAAGCATGAAGCAAGAGCAGTTGGCAACATCTAACAAAACTGAAACATTGCAAAAATATGCCAATCAGTAAAAAGAATTTAAAAGACAGTCACAGATTGGATATCAAAATCTACCTATGGGGATAACTTGCAAATATTTTTTTCAAGAACACAAGGAAAATATGGCTCATCAAAAGACTATAGAAAGGAGAATGTTGTGTAGTCGAATATAGCTCAGTAACTTAAGGAGAAGAAGAGAAATGCAAAGGAACTCTGATCTAGAGAGAGATAGCAAGAAAGATAATTTCAACGGAATTTTCTCTTGATTGGGACTATGAAGGCCTCTTAATTCTGACTTTGGAGACAAAAAAATATGGATTGAAGCATAAAAACCTATACTTAATCATTTGGCCTGTGTCTATTTGCAATCTATTTGAAAGCATTGAAGCGAAGCATCCTTAAGCATTATTGAAGCCATGATAAAGTAGTTCTGAGACATGAAGAGGGGATAATGTGATAGTTGATGATAAAGCATCAATCCCTCTATCTTGAGTAAAAATAAGAGCACTATTATAGGGGGAGTAACATACTCATGAAGATATACAATTCATAAAGAATAGAGGCAGTTCGATAGGGGGAGTCCCTGAGCACTCCTTTGCCATTGATGTCAAAGGGAGAGAGAAGAAGAATATTTCCATCAATAACAAAAGGGGAGATTGTTGACCTAGATTTTCATTGATGTCAATATGGAAATATTCTGGATGAGTAAACAATTATGTGAGCCCAAGGAGAGGTAGAGAAAATCCATGAAGAAACAGGATCAATAATCCATGAGGAGAAACTAGAGGAAAGCCAAGACAGTCAAGCCATTGGAGATAATATCGGAAGTCATAGGAGTTATCCGAGCAGAGCTATCAAAGCAGAGAAGATGTATTGGAGTGGTATCGGAAGCCATCAAGGAAGCCATCAGAAGGGGAACATGCATCAGGAGGAGAATCCAGTGGAAGAGAAATTAATAGAGAAGCCATATTGCTCATTAGAAGGAAAAAATATGAACATGCATTAAGAGGAGAAGCCAGTGGAAGAGCAATTAACAGAGGAGCCATATCATGTGATATTGAAGGAATATTAGATAAGAGATATTGGAGCAGTGCATCGAAATCCATCACAGAGTCATATCAGACCATAAAAGAGTGGAGGAGTATATATCAGGTTAAAGTATATAACCACATATATCAAGTTAAAGTATATAATATTGAGTTAGAGTCAAAGTGAATACACGTGGTTATATTCCAAAAGGCGGATTTGTAACAGTTGCAGTGGTTTTCAGGTGGACAGTAGGCGGTAAGTGGTATTTATAGGAGAGAGTTCGATTTCATTAACCAAGCAACACATAGCAGCGAGGAGGAGAGAGGAAACCATTTTTCGGGTAGGTAATCCTCGATCTATTTGTCGACCAAAAATCCTTGTGAACCGTTGGATCTTGTGAGAGGTGATCAATGACGGAGGATCAACGAACTATTTGAAACTTCGGGTGTAATATCAACCATCATACCTGATGGAGGGAAATCTATAGTGGAGAATGAGCCTAATAAAGATAAGCATTGATAAATGCACCAAGGCTATGGAAAAGAGGAAAATGTAAGTTTCTACGTGTCTGTGTATATTCCCATTATACGAGGGTTATAATAGAATTAAAGGGGATAAAGGATTATGGGTTAAGTCCGCATTAAATAAAGTTAAGAATGGAGGAGTATATATATTAAATAGATGTGATAATAACATGGACCTGTAACTCCATTATAAACCTTCCTAATGTAATATCACATCTGTTGTGTCACTAGTCTCAAAGGGTTTTCACCGCCAAAGCCTCCGATTGCGATATACAGTTGCGGACCCAATGGTCCTATTATATCGCGCCCTAATGATATATTGCGTCTGCCATATCAGGAGTTATGTATCGTAGTGTTTTAAGCCTTGTCATGATAAAATTGTGATAACAATATATATACGGACTTGACTGGATCATTGCAATATGACTTAATATATTATCGCGTCCGTCGCATATCACAAACCTCTTGTAAAGCCTTGCCACATTGAAAATGATCATTGTGATATATCTATCTATCTATATCTATCTATCTACTATCTTCTTATATATATATATATATATATATATATTTATAATATATATATATATATATATATATATATATATTTATATATATATATACTATAATATATAATATATATATATTATAATATTATAATATATATTATATATTATATATGACCTGGCGAGTTATTAACAATTTAAAATAATATCGCATCCGAGTATCGGGGAATTAGCTATGTTATGTGCAAATCTTCCGATTGTGATAAATTTGTGAAGGAGAAGACTCGATGAAGTTACAGATGTGGGCGTAATTCATTTGATGTCTAGCATTATGTGTTCGGAGGGTATATTTTTCATGTATTTCCTGTGCATCCTTGTATTCCGATATACTGTTTGGTCCCGGGTTTAAAGGCTTAAGGCCTTGTCATATTAAAGCAGCGATTACGATAAAAGGATGATGTGGCATGTGGGACCTCTATATTGCTGTAGTATCTCTTATATGGTTTCCATGAACAATTAATGTATATTGTATGAATATTAAAAAAAAGGCCTCTTTGATATTTTTTAATATGCAACACTATTGTAATTCAGCCTCTCGTCCAAATTAATGTGTCCTGTGTGTATTGATGGATTTGAAGAGACAAAGGAAGTCGAAGAGTCAGCGTAGAGGAAGTTGAAAGATCAAGTGAGCATTGAGGAAGTCGAAGAGCCAGCGGAGAAAGGAATCCAAAGGTCAGGGGTATCAGGAATATAAAACAGAGAACAAGGAAAGTTTAGAGGTTGGAAAAACTGGAAGGAACAGAGGCAACAGTAGCTCCAGTAGGACAGGAGGAAGTCGAAGGTCCAGCAGGACAAGAGGAAGCTGAAGGTCCAGTAGGAGAGGAGGAAGACGACAGACGAGTAACTCTGTTGATCGGGCTAACCTGTGAAAGGCTCAGGCCAACGATGAATTAATCAGAGATTAGTGCAACTAATAGTAGACTCACTAAAGATGTGTGGAGACATCATCAGAGATCATGATGGCTATTGCAGACTCTGTGTGGACAGTGTGAAGAGTTGTATATACTTCTTCATATGAATACTAATTGGCATTGATGCTGTAGCATGGAGACTATAGTGAAGCTGTAAATAGACATAACTCAATAAAGAAGAGTTATGAGAGCAAAACATTACTATCAAACATGCCTTGACAAGAGGGTTGGATCCCTTGGGGTTGGTGCCTCAGAAGTTTGAAGGATTGGTGTCCTTGGAGTTGGTGCTCCTATATCCAAGGTTTGTGCCTTGACAAAACAGATCTAGACAATTTGCAACAGAGGGTTGTAGCCCTTGAGGTTGATGCCTCGGAACTGGAAGGATTGGTGTCCTAGCAGTTGGTGCTCCTAAGTCCAAGGTTGGTGCCTTGAAAAAATAGAGTTGGCGCTCTAGATGTTGGAGCCTCACAAAGTCCAAGTTGGTGCTTGGCAACAAATTGGAATCATATATATATTGTATCTATTTTATTACAAAGGTTATATTAATAAAAGCATTTATTCTTATTTTTCATCTTGTGTTCTGAATATAAAAGTTTTAGCTAGTAAAAAAAATTGAAAAGAAATACTAATTCACCCCCCCCCCCCCAAACATTTCCAACATCACCATCATTCTATCACCTCTAATATATTTGTTCCATCATTCTTCCACTTCTGATCTAACCTGTAGATTCATCTAGTTACCATATACTTGTTTTGCTATAAGTGAGTTTCCATCAAGGACAACACATGCATCATAATTCAAACATCAACTCAATTAATATTAGAAGATGATGGGTCAGAAAATGATTGAAATTCCTGATAAGCCAATTCAAGAGGGCTTAAAGGCATCTCATTGCCATAGGAGGCCAATTCAGAATTTGAAGGCACTATCCACAGATCATATGATTCCATAGTGATTGATGTTAATCATGTTAACCTTGGAAAAATTAGAAGGAAAGTTAGGTGAAGGGAGTGCAAAGTTTCCCATCAGCAATGAGTTTTTGAGAAAACCAACACCAACATCCTCATAAAGAGCATTCATTTTTCTGAAAAATCGTATGCTACCCATAGAGTTAGGGTCTGAAGTGTAGTAAGACAACTAGTCTACTTTAACAATTTTCCCTTTGTGAAAAAATTGTATCATTCGAAAAAGTGAGACCATTGCTGACATAGCATAGGTCCAACTTCGACCAAGCAAAGGGTTGTAATCAAGTTGAGAATCAACAACTTAGCCTTCTATTGCGACTTTTTTACACTCTAATTCTATGGGAAGATCATTTAGGATTCTATAAGGACGAAAACCTCTTCCATCAAAGGCTTTGATAGTGGTACATGATTGATTGATGGTTGGAGAACCTAAATATTTCTAAATATTTCCAACAAGAAATTAGCATAATACATGTAAAAGCTCCTTTGTCGACAACAGTACCAAACTGTTGTCTGGTTTTGACAAAAACTAGAATCTGGAATGCGAGTTGATGTGGGATTCTAGGTATATGATTTTCAAGATAAAACATAATTAGATTAGAATCGTACAGATCAATAGCTACAATGGATGACAATAATATCTTTTCTGTGATGGACATGTTTGGAGCACTTCAAGGGTTGATATTGCAGAAGGAGACATAACTAGATCTTCAACAATGTTGTAATTTTGTGCAGCTCTAGCATGTGGATTGAAAACTAATTTTCGAAGCACACTTTTGGGAGGTGGTCAAATCATCATGTCAGGATTCAGTTTCTCAATATATAATGGTTTAGAAGGAGGAGGAGGAACTAGAAGGTTGACCAAATGAACTAGTCTCATTCCCATTGACCACAAGACCCTTAGATCCATAATATTGTGATCCCATAGCTACCATAACTTGTTTTGAAGCCATCATCATGAGATCTTGCGATGCGGAAGAGGAAGATTTGTTATGAGAAACCATTTTGTTGTCTTCAGAAGGAAATAGATCCTTGAAAACAACGAGACTTGGATAACCTTTAATGAATTTGGAAACCTTTTCCTAATGTGGTCATTTCCTCGTGTAGTGATCCTCATTGCAAATAAGGAAAGGATAATGAGATTTCCGTTTCTCATTAACAGGTTCAATTTTAGTGGGTTTCTCTTTCAGAGAAGCATTTTGTTTCGATTTACCTTTCCCCTTCTTTCTACCTCTAGACGATTGACTCTTTCCAATAGATGATTCTACGACATTAATTTCAGAAATAACTTTGGGAGAAAGTCTTTCAGTGGGTGTATATTGTATGGCCAAAGTATGAGTACTTTTAGAATTTTTCTTTTTTCCTTTAGACTGTTGGCTAGCATAACCTATTACCATTAGTGGCATTAGATTTTGTTTGATCATTTGTTGGGTGTAGTAAATTTGATATTTCTCGTACAAGGTGCCAGGTTAAGTATAGAGTAAGTCTAAATAATGGGCATGAGAAATTACCTCCTCTTCTATCATGACACCTCCCTTGGAAACATCTTTAGTAATAACGAGAAGTAATGACTTCATAAACCATTAAGCTAAAATCTAATCTGGAATAAAAATTTTGACTAACCGATGTCTACATCTCCATTAATGGATATTATAGAAAATGTGAGTCAATTTTTATTTCTTTAAGGAAGTCAATAGTTCGGTACCAGTATCATAACGAATCAATAACTAGAAATAGATTAAAAACATCGTTGATAGAGAGTTAAAGTTATGGAAAGAAGTGTGAGGTAGAAATATGTACCATTTGGCTACTGATCCAGTTAAAGTTCACTGGAAAAGGTGGAGTCAAATAGAATCATCAATTAAATAATTCAATGCACACCACATATGATATCTCATCACATGATTGGATGGGTCTTCTCTTGATTTTCCTTCAAATTTGGGTATGTCACTTGGTAACTTAGTGGGAATTGCTAGCGAAAAGTGATAATAATAAATAAGATCGTTCGTTAGCCAGGATAAATTAGGTAAATATAGGGTTACAATGAACGATAACTTTTGGTTAGAGTCTTGCTACAGAGTTTAATAACCTTGCGAGTTAAGTCCAACACCTGTAGGAGGATACCCAGGATATTGTGAAATAACATGTGCAGTTGGAATTAGGATTCCACTAGGAGAACTAGGGTGAAACATATTAGGCTGAGGTTGAACATGGACTTGATAAGTATGATCAGGGTATGGTTGACTCTGCAAAGGTTGAGCTTGACTCATTTGACCTAAGTAATATTGCCCTTGTATAGGTTGAACTTGTAAAGGTTGACGTTGAACAAATTGACTTTGAACAAGTTGACCTTGAATAAATTGACCTTGAAAAGGTTGGTTTTGGAAATTTTAACCTTGGAAAGGCAGAATTCGAAAAACCCTTCCTTGAAAAGATGGAACCTAATAAGCTCGACCTTGGAAAGGTACTTGCATTTTTCTTGTACCAGATTTCCCAATAGGAATATATGGTATAGACTAGATGGTAGAACTATTTTGATAGGCATAAACTTGAGGGATTGCCTATGTAGTTTGAGGAACATGAATTTCAGGGGTAACTGGAACAATTGTTTGCAATACTCTTGGGATAGGTGTATGAGGTGAAGTTGGGACCGAATGAAAAACAAGTGTCTGAACAGGTGTTTAGTTGCACTCTGGAAAAGTTGTTGTATAGGTTGTTGAACATGTTGTTGGATTGGTTGATGAACAAGTGTTTGAGGAATTCCCTGAACATGCTGTTGTATCGGTAAAACAATATGTGGAATAGATATTTGAGGAATAGGTTGTCCAGTAGGTTGGACAGGTTGATAAATTGGCACTTATGGAACAACTGGACCAAACTATTGAGTAAAAGTAGGTTTCCAAATCATATTCGTCCCAAGATAAGGAGTACCGATCAAAGTTTGAGCTATAACAAGTTGAACAAGACCGAGCTGAGGCATCTGACCATAATTTCTAGTAAAATGTTGACCTCCAATAATAGGGTAAGCTCTAACAAAAATTTGTTCTCTAGGTGGAGGATAAGGTGGTTACCCCCCAGGAGGGTAATAAACACCAGTTGAGGTTACTTGAGGGTTACCTAAATTATCTGACACTATATGAATATATTGGCCTAAAACTGTAGACATTTAAGGCATGGATGTAGATAAATAAGATGAACAAGTAGAAGGTTGAGGAGGAGTAGCTCTTGAAAAGGTCCTAGTAAGTGACTAGTATCTAGGAGGGACTGACAAACAACCATACAAAAATGATTATGGGGATATGGTAAACATGGATGAATCAATAAGTTGGCTCCTAATAGGAATTTCTGACATGGTTCTTCTCGGTGAATAAAAAGGAATATGATGAGGTGGAAAGCTAGGACCTAAAAAGTTCAAAGGGGTAGAATACCAAGTATCGGGTTGGAAAGGATCGAAAGGAACTCTTGGAAAAATTCTTGGATCAAAAGGTTCACCAGTGGTAACTAGAGTTTGAGGTGAATCTTCCTCCTCTTTCCTAGTAATGTCTTCAATGTCAATCAATCCCGGATGTAATCTAGTCGTAATTATCAATTTCCTTCAAGGTGAAAGTGGAGCAGGAGTAGGAGCTAAAACATCCGAAGGTGATTTAGGTTGAGAAATATCAGACTGAGGTTCTTCTACATCTGGTTCAGTTAGTTCAGTGTGTGAAACTTCACTAGTATTAGATTTAGCTTGAACTACTTTAGTAATTTCTGGGTTAGAATGAAATAAGTCTAATTCTACTTCTTGCATCAGATTCACTTTAGTTTCTACTATCTCAGAATGTAAAAATGTAGATTTTTAAGGGTATTTTGAGGTTCTAGATCTTGATGATTTTTATCTTTTAGTTTTATCTTTTCCAATTGACTAGGTGTATATTTAGGGGGTGTACCCTGCATTTTAAGTGACTTCCTTGGTGAATCAACAAGAATGAATTTTTTTATCACAAAATCAAACAATATTCACAATCCACTCCTAAAGCCTTTAAAAAGTAAATATAGACAATTAGCACACTCTAAAAAACTAAGGATTCAAACCATGCAAACAATCTTTTCAAAACAAACTCACTAGTTGGTGATGAAGCCCAATGTCGCAAAGATCCAGTGAAAAGTGGATATAGATAGAGTGGGTGGAGCTAGTTACGCTGACAACTTGCTTAATGTACATGATATGGTGCAAGTAAACTTCATTTATACCATCTTGAATGAAGAATACCCTCCAAAAATTTCCAAGTGAGTGTAATCAACATCTATTCTAGGTACAACATGGACTTCCCCTCTGCCATCACCTCGGGAAAAATCCCTAATATTATAGTAGAAAAGGTCACCACCTAAAATAATTTAAGCTTGGGGGATAGTTGTAGATCAGACGTACACATAATAATAGAGTAACAAATCTCAATCCCCTTGAAAGTTCCACAACATGGTTAAAATAAGGTTTACTTCAAAGTGACTCCCAATTTCCTTTCAACACCATTTTTAGTATGTGTAAATTTCTATACCATAGCCAATGAAGTTGGGTCGATCACTTCATTGGGTCTGATATGATCTCGTTCTTGATTCCTTTGTAAGGGGTGCTTCCCAGAGCAAAATTGTAGTAAATGGATATTTCTCCCTATCACAAGATTCTATTATTTGTTTGTATATTTGGAAAGTTAACTCACTTTCTTATTCCAAAGCCCTACAACCTGATCTACTATTGGTGGAAAATATCCCTAAGAATAAAAACTTCTATATTGATTTTATTAGTGTTGATTTTAAGAGTTGTTTACTCAAAGGTAATGGTCGTGAAAGTTGATGGAATTGTGACTTGATGCAAATCCTAATGCAATCGAAAATGGAAATGATATCTTTTTGTTTGAATGAATTTATATCTAAAGTAGGGAGAAAGTCCTTCAATTTTTAATATAAATGTAAAAACATAACCCTACATCCCACTATAACCATTTTCCTACAAAGCAAATATCCAATCTTAAATTACCCAAATATTGAAAAAATACCTTCAAGATTTTTACTTTTCACAGTGATCCAAAATGGATCTTGAATAGACTTCTAAGTCTAAAGTGTTCCTCATAGAGGAAAATGAAAGTCCAAGGATGCTTTTGGAAATAGTCCCATTGCATATATCTTTTCCTTCTAAATTTACTGCAATTTGAATGGGCTAAAATGAACTTCGAATGAAGAAGTTATCGCAAAAAGAAGTTTGCCCTTGTTCTTTGAAAAGGAGGCAATTTATTATGAATGGGACTTAAGGGAAAATGTGTTTTTAAACATAAAATCCCTTAGAGTCCATCCAATTGCAATAAACTAAGGTTGAAGGACTTAAAATAGGTGCAAAGGCCTTTAATGGACCCGACAGATTTATAAATCAAACAAGTGAACCTTTTGAATTCTAAAAGGGAGGTCATAAATGGTATTTTGGGTAGGCTTCAAGCAGTAAGTAGTATTGGATAGGCTTCACCTGAATCCATACATTGAATAACGCATGGCATAGCGAAGGAGAGAAGAAACCGCCTTTTTGGCAGTTAGTTCCCATGTAAGATACACGCTCGAAATGGACTGTCAGCCATCGGATTAAAGGTCGTGGATCAACAGTCAGGATCTGATCAATGGATTGGCAGATTGGTGATTGACATAACCAAAGGGAAGACCCCTGGGGTCGTTGCGACAATGATATGTGATATGACGATGTTCCAATGGGCTGATAGCGATAACATCAATATAGCGATTGACAATATCAGTGATCGGTGATCAGCGAACCCCAGACACCAGGGCCAATGCACATTGTGATTGTGACTTGTGATATGTTGATAGAAGGCAGAACCGATAAGAATTATGGATGCAATTTCATAAGTTTTGAAATCTGGTTTTTCAGATTTTCTGTGTATTATCCGAGTATTGAGGTTTTGACCATGTGACATGCGATTGCGATATGGCGACCAAAGGTAGACCTGATGGGGATTATAAGCATGATTCATAAATTTTGAAGTCCGGATTTATGGGATTTCTTTGTATTTCCTATGTATTGATGTTTTGATCTCCCACCTAAGTGATTGCGATAATGTGATAGGATGACAGACCTGATAGGTTTATAGGGTCGATTCCATAATGTTTGAAGTCCGAGCTAAAGGCCCATGATGTGTTTTGCATGCATTTTCCTGTATCTTCCGTTATTTGGCTATTTCTGCCAAAGGAAGGAAAAACGACCGGGTTTTCCAGCCCGCCTGTTCTTTTCCATTTGTAAATGGATTCTTGTGAGGAAACATTTAGGTTCTTTAATGATGAAGGAATGTAATCTACGTGTTACAAATGCATAGAGCGCACAATTTCTCAAGGGTCACTGGAAGGTTGCTAAGAATGCATGTAGAGGCCGAGAGATAACACATAGACCTGAAGCTTGGCATCACTTGGAGGTCAAGTGAAACTAGAAGCTCGTAAGAGCCAAGTGCCAGAGCGAGAGCCAGAGCTGAAGAGCCAGAGCCAAGAGCCAAAGCCAGAGATAGATCCAAAGAGCTCACAATAGACTTCTAAGAGCCATGGAGCCGTAGTGAAGCTGTAGAATATCAAAGGGTTGAAATGATCAAGTTGTTGCTGGTTTTCAGAGTGTGCTAAAGATAGAATAAGGCATTCTGGAGACAGTGAGAGAATTCTGAGGGAGTTTGTGCAAGCTAGAGCAAGAGCAATGATTGAAGGAATCTAGTCCAGAGAAGCCTAGATCTGTTTGCAAAGTGAGGACAACCAGAGGGGTAAGATGGCATTGTAAACCCGTAGGTTCAGTGTAAACCAATGGAGTTGAGTGTGGAGCTTGTAAAATAATTTAATCCATAATCCCAAAGAGCCTAGTCGAGTTGGCTAGAGCTCAAGGAGATGTAGCCCAAGATATCAGGGTAAACTCCATATTATATTGCTACTATGTGTGATTGCTTATTACTGCATTTTATTTGCTGCTTTATTTGTTGTTATATGTTTTATATCAGTTCAAGCAAATAAACTTAAAGCACATAAACAATTTAAAACCAAACACAAGCATACACCTATTTCAAGCACTTTTTTAATTCCGCAATTGGTTAATCATAAGGTCTTGGAAATATTTAAGCTTTGGAAGTGGGAGAGGTTCCTGTAAGCTTGATAAGAGGCCTTTAGTGCCCATTTTCAGATCAGGTGGTATCAGAGCTTAAGGTTGATTAACCCCACCTTCAAGAAGGTGATATCAAATCAGAATGCTTGATTGATAGAGCAAAGATTGCTTGTTTGAAAGGTGTTTAAACAGTCAGAGGTTGATTTTATGCTTGTTTGCAGACTGACTATTGTTTGAGTTTGCAGAGGTGAAGGGAAAGCTATTGATAGCTTAGCCTAGGAGAGGACAAAAAGGAAGAAGGACTAAAGGCATTCTTCTTATCCCAAAGGACCTCAAGGAAATCCTTGAAGCACAAGAGGTTTGTTGCAATAGGTTGTTGAATAATCTCTTTGTTAATCTTGTTTGAAGTTCTTTTGTTCATTTTGATAATGACTACTTCGACAAGTGAGTCCTCAAATTCTTCTTTCTTCACAAGAGTCTTTGATGAAGACATGAAGCAAGACTGGTCCACCATGATGGATATGGTGAGAGAAATGTATGATGATGGAAGGAAGAGAAGCATACCTAGAGAGCAGTTGAATTCTGTGGAGGAAGAGAAGCAGTTGCTTTATGACAAATTGTAGGAAATGGAGAGGCAACTTCATATTCCAAATATGAACCTGAAAAGGATGCATGAGTTGGAGACACAGCTCTTTGTTTCCAAAGAAGCCTTAGTCAAGTATCAGCTTGAAGAACAGGTAAGTAGTTCCTGTTTGTCTTCAAATTCTTCTAGGAATTCTTATATTAGTTCTTTTGAAAAACATACTAGTGGCAAAGGTTCCAAGTTAATGTCCAAGATGCCTATCAAGGAAAAGGCTTGGGTAAATATGCACAAGGTATTGTTGAGACAATAATAGTTGAGGAAAGGCCTAAGTAATTGGGTCTTGGCTATGGATAATCTTATGGAGAGAGTTCCAAAGCTACCATGAAGACCATTGAAATAACTCCAAGAAGGAGTTTCACTGTAGGTCTTCTACCTCAAGAGTGTGAAGATTGTATTCATGGAGAATGCAATAGCTTGAAACATCATTTGCAGGATGCAGATGTTCATAAGCATACACTTGAACTAGAGAGTTGTGGAAACTCTGACAACCTTGAAGAGATTGTTGGTGTTCCAAAGGGAGCTACTTCTTCATTTGATTCACCTCCTCATGAAGGCAATAAAGGTGAAAAATAAAGTTATAAATCTAGTTTGAATCATATTCCTTTTGATTATGTTCAACGTGATAAATTTCCATATAGGTATGGGAAAAGAATTTCATGTTCCTTTTGTGGTTTGGATAACCATAATGTTTCTATATGTTGGAAGACTTTTGAAGGAAACGAAGAAAGAAGCCAAAGGTCCATTGGACAAGGCAAATCATGCTGTCAAGAGGATGCACATGTGTTACACTTACTGCCATAAGCAAGGACATGTTGCTAAGTGTTGGACTCTGAATCCAACATTGCTTCCATGAAACTTGAAGAAGGTGGAAAGAGAAAATGGTAGAAATGGAAAGGAAGTTTGCATGAATGGCGTGTTTCAAGATGATTCACATGTTGATGCTGATGTGCAGACAAAGGTAGCACCTTTGAAATGGATTGGTAAGAAATGGTTAGAGTTGTTATCCAATTAAGATTGCATGTATTTTTATTTAATGCATCTATTTGCATTTCTTTGTTAATGGAATTCAAGTTGCAGGATTTTACCAAGAAGGTGAGTGGAAAAGTTGAGTAGGAGACTCACTTTATTGCTGCAACATTATGTTCATTTCAGCTTCGAAAGTACAATTTTCTTAAGTGAAAGTTGAAGGATGAAATGCATGCATGAGAATGATGTGCATGAACATAGGGATGTTGATGATTTCCTTGTATTTGACATATATGCGTAATTAACTTGAAGGGTTGATTGCTTTGGCATGCATGTAATGTTAATATTGACTTAAGAAAAATTGATTTGGTCTCCAAGATGGAGATAATGATGAAGTGTTTCATCTTTTGAAAAGAATCCTTGAGATCTTTTCCACATGCTTGAATTGAAGGGTCATTTGTTTTAAAGGCATGTTTTGTGGGCTTGGTATCTAGTCCATCATTTGTATGCAGATGTAAGACATGGAGGTGTTCACAGGATGTGAGATCTGTTTCTTTTGTTGAAGCAGGAGTTTTAGGCCATCCAATTGTTGTCTATATTTCTATTGTTGTTAACAGTTGTTGTTGATAGCTTGTCAAACATGTACAAATGAAAATTTTGTGAAGCAGATGTAACTTCACATTTGTTTGAGCCACCTTGGATCAACGATCAAGGAAGAAAGGTTCAAACTACCTTCTGTGACCATCTCAGTAGGATTTCTACATGAAGTCAAGAAGGAAAATAGTTCTTCCCAAGAGGACCAGCTATTAAGGGAATAAGTCCCCTAGGGCTTTGGGTCAGAATCCTAGCAGAGCAGGAGTATTCTATAGCAAGAAACAAGCATTCAACTCAGGCAATATGCTAAAACAAACTAACTATGTGAGGATGAACATACCCAGATGTCCTTCTTTTGGGTAGTTCTAGCCAGGGTTCAAACCCTCAGCAACTCTTAATGATCTTCGAACCTACAAATCAACCAATTCGAATACACATAGCAGAATATAGATAAAGCATTATAATGAAATCAAATTTTTATCATATATATAGATGGTTAGTTATATATTGAAATAATGGTTCAGATATAAACCATAACAATAACATCAGATGCATAGACAAAGTTGATATCGGGAACAAGACAACATTTCTTTTATTGTAGAAAACTATAATAAAAAAATGGAAAGAGTTCACCTAAGTCTTCCTCTTCCGACTCCAAGTAGAACCATCCTCCAGGTTTGTCCAATCCTAGTCTTCAACAACCTCCTTCCATAACCAATACCATGATATCTCCAAGCATATGAGAGAACATAAAAACTCAAGGAAGCAAGGGTTTCTTGAACTTGGGGAAGTGCTTGAAGCACAAGGATTCTTCAAAATTGATCAGGGGATAATATCAGTATAGTAATTCTATATCTTCTCTCCTCCTTAAAGCCTTCCCATTGAAGTCTTTTTATACTTCTCCCAAATTAGTTTTTTAGTTGGGAAACAGTTGGGAACAGTTGGGCCACGAGCACTAATAGGTAATCAATAGGTAAAACCCATGATCTTCGCCCATAGTTAAGGAAATTTTTTTTTTTTAAGTGTTTTAGTACATATACATGGGTTTGGTATAGACTGACCCACGTGAAAATGCTTTTAACACAGGTAAAAGTAGCGTATAGGGAGTAAAAAATTGTTTTTAAAATATTTGGACCAAGTCTAGATGGAGGGGTTGCCCTAGGCCATAAACCAAGCATCATAAATACACAAGGTGATATTTGGAGCTATAACAAATTCCCCCTAATATATGAGGTTAGAAGGTGAACATTATGGCCAAAATGTATTAAGTATATGGAAAGGAAAACTATTGAAAACTAAGAAGGACTTCACTAGATTTCAGCCTACCAAGCCAACAAAAGAAGATCAAAAAGAAACAACTGTCTGAGGTGGGCATACCCATGCTCAGAGAAAGTAAAGCATGTCCACATATCAAGTACAAGCAGATCCACTATGTATACAAGTATAAGGAACTGAAAGTACATGACAGATCATCTGATCACGATCGAACAAGTACATGTCTAAATATCACATATAAGAAGATGATCAATGAAGTTGATCACTGATGTCAAAAATTGATCCCAATAGTACCAAATGAACATGATGGAATAAGATGATACTACATCGCAACTCGGGTGCCAGCATATAGGATGTCGCTGTGAAGGATTGCAACATATAATATGGAATGGTGTCAACTAGCAGCAGCAGGAACAACTGACAAGTGAACCAAAGAATGATGATGCAACTCGAGGTCTTCACCGACCTCCGTGGTACATTTCTACACAATGGGAATAAATGATCTGAAGTCGACCATCTGAGAAATCATTTGATTACCAGTGATTGATGTATACCCTTAACAAACGCGAGACTACTCACCAATAATGATAACGAGAGTCAAGGTACCTAGTACAATCTAATAAGGGAAAATAGATGAGCTGAAGTCAAACACCTAGAAGAATCTATCAATTAGGAGACAATGATGGTTTCCCACTATCGATAGTGAAGGATCTACCATTGATGACTGCAAACCCCAAGGTACTTTCAATTTGACTCTAGACCTTTGCCCCAGAGCAATGAGTCATAGTCGATAGGGAAAGATCCGCTAGAAGGAAGGAATTAAGGCATCCTTCATCAATCTAGTGCGAGTGTAACCCATAGGCCAATAGTGTGGAAGGAATCAGATAAAAAAAGATGTAGTAACCTGACCAGAGCATGTTTCTGGCGTACCTAAGATGTAGCTAGTGCACGATAGAAATCCTCTGAACCAACCAATAATGAAAGCTAACACAGAAGCGAGGAATCCACCAATAGGGTAAAATGGAAATCAAGGCACTGCACAAATCCCAATGTGTGATAATGAAAGTTGATGTCAAACACAAGGCAAACCACTCTATCAAAGACCCATGATATTGATCGATGTTGAACATAAGGTGACCTATCAATAATGAAAATAGGGCCAAGGTGTCGCTCTAAGCCTTTCCTCAGAGCAATATGTCGTCATTGATCAGGATAAGACCCACCAGCAAAAAGTCAATGGAGACCTTCTCAAACTGGCATGAGTAAAGGACCAATATAACTGATGTGATGATAAACAAGACAATGACAACCAAGGATGACCTATTGAAAAATAGGTCAAGAGACACTGCAGAGAGGCCGACTCAGGCTTACTTCCCTTGAACAAAAGCACGACTCAATGATGACCATGTGGTAGCATATGATGACTCTATATAAGCTCATCATGCAGGAGGCATGAACGAACTCTCCATATGATTGGAAGAGATAACCAACCAGAGGAGAACTGACTCAATAACAAGGTTAAGGCATAACTAAGTCAAACTAAATCCTGCGCAAATGGAGGAGAGAATTTCTTTTGAGTGCTTTGTTCAAGGGTGACACAACTGACTCTCGCTGCCAACAATATATGGAAATGTTGTCCCGTTCCCACTCTTTTTTGGAATATGTAATTTTTTTGTATTTTTCTTTAAGCTAGAAAAAGAATAAAAGAATGCTATAGTATAGTGGAAAGAATGAGAGGGAAATAGATGATCTAGTTCCTGGGATGGGAACATTCCTATGCTCAATGAAGGGAGGAAGCTGGTCAAGGACACTCAAAGGGATGTTCCTTCCACGAGTCTGAAGGTGTGTCAAGTTACAAAAGCTAAGTGGTTGAAAGTTTGATTTTTGCAGAAGACATGGTCAAAAAGTGGCTTAAACACAAGTCCAAGTG
The DNA here is from genome assembly GCA_000404065.3 of Pinus taeda. Lineage (NCBI taxonomy): Eukaryota > Viridiplantae > Streptophyta > Pinopsida > Pinales > Pinaceae > Pinus > Pinus taeda. The sequence continues at coordinate 260,166 of APFE031311415.1, read as the reverse complement.
AAGCTAGCTCAAGGAAAAAAGGTGAAAATGGTCAAAATACAATGGAGTAGTACAACTCAACACAGAGGAGTCTCTAGAGTATAAGTCTAGAACGAAGCGAAGAAGTAAAGAGGAATGAGTCTTCAACGCATAAGTCATGGTTTGACTAGAGGGGACTCCAAAGCCTACTCAATGAAACAACATGGGAAACCAATGTCAGTGAGCTGCTAACTATGATGGCCATGTAAAGGATAGATATATCATTCATGTCATGATTTAAAAGATCAGTGAGTGAATATAGTTTACTAGCCATAACACGATGGGATCAACCCTATGGCAAGTGTATCAACAAATGGAGGCTACCATGAAAAATGCAATGGAAAAATGGTTTCCCCAACCTATATGCCAGTGAGTAAACAATACCTACTATGACGGGTTAGTATTCATGGAACCAATGTGGAAATTTCCAAGGAAGCATCCAAAATGTCTTGAAAAATAACCTATGCTCGACAATCTAAGCTCACAACTTAAAAGATTCACGAGACAAAAAAAGCAAGTTTTCAAAAAATTTGCCATTTTCAAAGCTATAAAATGACTTTTTGGCTCACCATTTTTACAATTTGTGTTGAGAGCAAAAGTTGTGGAGAAAGAAGAGCAAACTTCCCCCCAAAGAATTGGACCACTCAATTTGCATCAAAATCATCAGGTAACCCCCAATCTTAGCTTGCATTACTTTATGATTGTTTTTAGAAATTTTTATTGGGATTTTACCATAGGAATTTATGTTAAAAATTTCAACGTGGCATGTACGTGGGTTGGATATTATAAACCCATGTATATGCAGGCCCTACATGCGACTGTGTTTGAAAGGGACCCACGTATACGCGGTTTGAAATTTAAACACAAAAAACTAATGGTTGGAAATCATTTTTCTTTCAGGATGACAATCACTTAGAGAGAGAGGGAGCATACTACCATTGATACTGAAGTTATGAATGATCAATAGGCCTTAGATGCTTTGAGGGGATGTAGTTTATTAAAAGTTTTCAAAATGCCAAATATGAAGGCCAACACCTGCTTGCTTGAAATGTTGATCCACTACTGGAGTATCGAAGATGATGCTTTTATGATTGATCAAATGCCTTTGAGGATAGAGGTAGAAGATATTTACTTTATCACTGGTCTCTCCCAGACAGGAGTTCTACATTTGACTGGTCAGACACGAGGTAGTCTTTCAGTGGAAGACTACATGCATATATACTGTCCGGGGCATTTAGAGAAGATTGGAAGCCAGATTCCAATCAAACATGTGGAGAATTTATCCATGAGGATCTTACTGTTCACCATAGCCAAGATAAATGAATCAACCTCATTGCACCAAGCGTCACGACTATACATGAGCTTGGCCATGGAGTGTCTCACTACAGTTTTTGATTGGTGTACATCTCTTCTCACTAACATGAAGATCTAGTTGTCCTCCATTCAGAAAGGACAGACCAAGAATTTTGGATACGAGACCATTTTGTGCTCCTTCTTCTTCGAGAAGGTTCTAGGCTACGTCTCAGAGTATCAGTTTCTATCAGTAGCCCTCGAGATCTTCAGATGGGTAGGTGAGCCAACCAGATGAAATGCCTTGGAGGTGGAGATGTGCCAATGACATCTTTTGAAGATGAGTTCTTCTCCTAGTGGGAACAACAAATCATCATTGTGGATGACTATCCCTATGCTAGCATGGATTTCAGAGGAGATCCGGACTTGGTGTTGCCACCAAACATTGCATGGGGAGAGATATGTAACCATTTTTTAATTTTTTATTAATTTTAAGGTTTTTTGTGGTTTTTTTAAATATGAAAATGAACTTAAAGATATTTTTGATGGGATTAAAATGCTGATATAATGATCATGTTCCGGATGTGGGTTCGGTACGACCAGCCGGATTTCCATGGCACAGGCATCATGGAAGAGGTGCCGAAGAGGTGGTTGCAAAGACAGAGAGGGTCCTCTATGCAGTCCAATGAAACTTGGTGAGATTGACTCACCTGGTACCGATGGATGCCATAGAAGATCTTCCTGAGGATATGTAGTGCCGCGTGGTAGGAGTGCCACACCACTAGGTTCACCTTTTTCGGCGTGTCGCCAAAGCAGTAGTCACCTACTTAGCCGCTCATCCTAGGCCAAGTCATTAGATGTACTGGACATGATCATGGGCATTCTAGTCCCGATTTTGTATATATTTTTGAAATACTTTATGTACACATGAGAGATTTTATGATATATATATATATATATATAGTTCTAGATTTTTGATGCTTGATTTAATCTTGATGAATTAATGATATGCCAATCTAGCTAGTGAATTGTCGGATCGTGGAATGTGCAAATAAGTAACAAAAAACAAATGATATTTGCAACACCCTCACTCCCAAAAATTGGCGATATAAATAAGGATCCCGAACCCGATAAATGTTATTCAATTGTGACACCACCAGCTGTGAGTCAAGATACACTACCAATGAATCAATTCCATAAGAAATAGATTCGGATAGTAAATTATTGATGACAGTATATTAGGCAATATTATTTGACACAAAACCAATACATACTCCCCTTGACACCATCAACTGACCAGTTGGATAATAAATCACCCAAGCAATGGAAGCAAGATTCCGAGTGTGCCGACTAGTACCATCAGTGAATCCGAAATAGACCAAATCATCCATCAACACCTGCCAAAGTAGATCAAAAAAGTGTCGATATCACAAAAATTCCTGATAGAATATGTACAAAATTAAAAAATATACAAAGAATCTATTTTCTCGACCGTAACCTAAGCAAAGTACTTCTTGAGGTAGAGCCCATTTCGAGGCTTCGCCAACTTGTTCCCTTCAAAATCGATTAATTCATAAGCCCTTTTTCGAAAACTCATTTCACTATGAAGGAACCATACCACATGGACTTGAATTTTCCTACCCCCAAGGCATCCTTATCTTGGTCATAGACCAAGACAAGGTCACCTTCAGAAAAGACTCGAGGACAGACAACTCTATCATACTGAGTTTTAACCTTTTTCTTATGAGCCTGATTGTTTGTGGTGACATCTCAATGCTGCTCATCGGGATGTTCCAAATGAAGGAGGCGCTCTTCGAGATGAGAGGTCTCTAGAAGGAGCTCAACAGCTAGCTTAAGAGATTGAATTTCACATTCAACAGGAAAGATAAATTCCAACCCATAAACTAACTAAAAAGGTGTAAAACCAATGACAGTCTTTACTGAGGTTCGATATGCCCAGAGAGCCAGATACAACATGAGATGCCAATTGGAGCGATTTTTGTCAATTTTCCTTTGCAGGATCGTCTTGAGGGACTTATTCACAACTTCTACTTGGCCATTGGCCTGAGGATAATACGAAGACGAATGCTCCTGTCGAAATCCAAATTTAAGAGCTAATTCGGACATCAGTTGGTTCTGGAAATCACTGCCATGGTCAGTGACAATCTCTCTTGGGATACCAAATCGTGAAATAATTTGATTGAATAGGAACAATGTCATTGTTTCACTATCATTTTTATAAGTAGGCATGGCCTCATCCTAGTTCGTAAAGCATTCTACGACCATAATAATGTACTTGTGATTCACTGTTGAAGGCGGATTACAAGTAGTAAAGTCAATACCCCACTTTGTAAAAGGACCGATAGTGATAACAGGGAAAAGAGGAGTTGTATGCACATGCATCTTCCAAGTATTGACTTGACAAGGGTGGCAACATTTGACTACTTCAATACAATCTTTGAAAAGTGAAGGCCAAAAGTAGCTGACACACAAGATTTTCTGGGTTGTAGCAATCCCTAAAAGATGACCACTACAAGCTCCACTGTGGTAGTCATTAAGCATAGACTTTGCTTCCTCTAAGGTTAAACAATTCCTAAGGATTGAATCAACCCGTCGGTTATACAATGTATCACCAATGATGACATAGTTCTTAGCCAAGTGACATAATTTTCGACGTTCATCCGTGGAGGAAGCAGGAGGGAACTTCGAAGTCTAGAGATAGATTATGATATCTCCATACCAAGGATCTTGTGAAGAAATGAGGAATAGATGTTCATCGGGGAAACTTTCCTCATAAACAATATCTTCTCCACAAGGCAGCTCGGAAATTAATTTTGCAAAAACCAAAGATTTCATAGACTTGGCCGACAAGAACTCGAGATCGAATTATTGTAAAATAACAATCCATCAATTGTATTTGCCCCCAATCACTCGCCTACTAAGGAAAAATTGGAAAGGATTGACCACCGCGAAGACAAATGTTTTGTGTAGTAGAATATAATGGCGAAGCCACTGGACAACATAAATAGCTGCCAAGGCTAATTTCTCAACCGGAAAATAGCGTAGTTCAGAGCCTACCAAGCCTCAACTCAAGTAGTAAATCACATGCTCCGTAAGAGCATCATCTTCCTGAACTAGAACCATACCTATGGTTGATTCTGTGGCTGCAAGATATAAAAGGAAATATCTACCATAATCTGGTGGACTCAAGAGTAGGGCAGAGATTAACGCCTTCTTCAGGGCATCAAAAGATCATTGTGCAAAGTCATACCTTAAAAATAGAACTCCTTTCTTGAGCAAACACATAAATCCTTTAGTTATCTCAGCATAATTTGCTATAAACCATCTTAAGAAATTTTCCTTCCCCTGAAGACTTTGAATTTGTCAGATGGAAGATAGGGGATGCAACTAAACTATTGCCTCCACCTTGAAGGGATAAACTCAAATCCCTTCAGTTGATACAATGAACCCTAACAACCGACCAGATGTAACCATGAAAATGCACTTATTTGGATTCAACCAGATCTTGTAAAACTGACATTGCTCAAAAACAAACTGAAGGTGACTAGGATGATCGATTCTCTTTCGAGAACGAGCAGCTAAATCATCCAAGTATGCTTCGATGACATGATTAATGTCATGGAAAGCGTACGACATGGCCCGCTAGAATGTAGCTCCAGCGTTTTTAAGACCAAAAGGCATATTTTTGTATGCAAAGGTACCCCAAGGACATATGAAAGTTGTCCTATGCTGTCTTTTGAATGGATAGATAGTTGATTATAATTATAGAATCCATCCATGAAGGAAAAAATCTCATTACCCATACATTCATCAACTATCTAATCAATAAAAGGTGTCGGGTAATTATCTTTTAGACAAGCCTCATTCAAATCTCGAAAGTTAATGCATACATAGATAGTTCCTTGTTTTTTATCAACAAAGACTGGATTAGAAACCCAATCCATTAGAGGAAATGGGTATATGAAACCCACCTTGAGCATCTTTTCTACTTCAGCTTTAATAGCTACTGCTTTCCTAGGATTGACCAGCCGAATCTCTTATGAATCGGCTTAGCGTTTTCATACGTCTTGATCACATGCTGAACAATGGATGGATCAATATCAGGCATTTCTTCATAAGACCAAGAAAATACATCCCGAAACTCTTTAAAGAGGTCGGTGTAAATTTGAATTTCTTGAGGGGAACACTCAGCTCTAATGAAGACATTTTCTATCACATTAGGGTTCCTAGAGATGTTTATCGGTACATTTTTTGAAATGACCGACATGTTACCTTCGGCTCGGATGTGTGTTGGAGCCAAAGGGTTTGAAACTGTACAAACATCACTAGTATGCAGATTGGAGAATCTAGATTCGACTTCTTACAATGGGGGAAGAAAATATGAATGTTGGTGTAATTCTTCCCAAGGTCGATCTACACCCATCATTGCTTCTAATATTGCTTCCTCAGATGGTAAAATCATATCTAAGCAATCCATAGCAGAAGTAGAGTTAAGGGTCCAAGCTGGGGCCACATCACCATCTAACTCCTCCTTTGAAAAAGGAGTAGGATGGTCGTCTGCAGAGTTAATGATAAACTGATATCTAAGCTCTGCTACAGATATAGGGAATTTCATTCCACCAACTTGTCCTTCATCTAATGTGGTTGTAGGTGAAGGAAAGGTCCAAGGGTCTGAAAAGTAACAAGTCCGCAAGAACTCTTCCTGTGAAGACTCTTCGGAGGATGAAATGGCATTGATTCTAGCTATAGGAGTGGGAAGATCAAATGGACCCATCAATGAAGAATACATCCCAACTCCTAGATTCTCAATAGGTTGATGGGGGTTATCCACCAACGGAACAGTAGAGTTTGAAGTTGTATGAGGGTCAACTGGAGAATAATCCAATTGATCAACCTTAAAAATTTTCCCTTCATGAGGAAAGCAAAGGACTCGAAACAGAGTTGAAACGATGACATCCATTTCATAAATCCAATTCTGTCCTAAGAGGAGATTGTAATCTAGGTTGGCATCAATGATTTCTACTTCGATATTAACGACCTTTCATCCAACACATATAGGAAAGGTCGGGATAATCCCATGTGGCCTATGAGAATGTACGTCAAATGCTGTCAAGAGTGTGGGTGAAGGAAAAGCCGAAGGCAATCCAATGGCCTTCCAAAAAGACATAGACATTACGCATGTGGAATCTCCCTCATCTATAACTGTTTGAAAAATATTAGTTTTCCGATAAGTAGACTTTATTTGAAAATACATATGATGAGGGAGTCTCTTTTTTACATTGAGCATGTCAAAAGTGAGCACTAAAGAATTGTTTGGATCAACTGCCCCTATCGCTGAAAGTGAAGCACTTCGTTGAGCTGGACATGACAGGCGTACCTTTAAAGCAAACATAGTGCATGGACTTTGAGCCAGATATTCTACAATGGAGTAGTTTTGGGCTGCCCTATAATTAGGGTTGATAGTTGCACATTTGGCGGAACTTTTTGGTATCCAAGGTATAGAATCGACAGAGGGTCGCTCAATATGAAGTGCATTCATAGTTCTGGGAACAGATTTAGCTTCACCATAATCACATGACCATGTGGCCACATTGACGTGAGAACCCATCATGAAAACATTTGAGGAATTGTCCCCCTCCTAGTTGCCCCCTGCAAAGGTACTAGGGTTTGAATTCACACCAGCAAGTAACTGCTACCCTTGGAGGAAAGGGTTAGTTAAGACAACGTAGGAGCTAGAAGACCCTTGCTATACTAACAAGCGCTGAGCATCTTGAATTTTTGGGAAGAGATGAGTCAAATAGTCTTCACTGCATAACTTGCATGGAAATTTAACTTTCTTCTTAGACTCTTTACCACCCTCACCAACATTATTGCTGGGCTTATTCACATTACCCTTCCCATATTGATTCTTCTTTTTACCTCGTCCCTTCTTCCCACTAGAATTTTGATTTACTTTGGGGTTAGAAGCCTGAATAGCATTTACGGAAGAAGGTTGAGAAGGTGGAGTAGTAGATAGTGCCTCTTGATTGGAAGAAGCAGTTTGTATAGATAACTGCTACAATTGGCTCAGAAGGTTCACCGCATTTGCATCAATCGATTGAACAATACCATCAACATGTGGGCCCGGCTTTGGTTTGGCTATATCAACCGTAGATCTAGGAGCATCAGGCAAGATTTTCAGAAGAGTCCCAGTTTGAGAATATATCAGTTCTAACTGCTGGGCATGAAAGATAGCTTGCTATTCATAATAAACTCCGGACATAGACACATCCTTAGAGATCCCGAGCTGTAATGATTTTAAAAACCATTCGAGATGGAATTCAGGTGGAATTTCAGCTTTGATGTGCCTCTTTCTCCATCTCCATTCTTGGATATGATCTGAAATATGAGTAGCCATGTCCTGATGAAAATTGGCTAGAAGTTCTGTTGTGGCTTTGCAATGGACAGGAAACTGAAAATGGTTTAAGAAAATGTTAGCCAAATTGGCGAAATATGTAAAGGTGCCCCGTGGCAACTCTATATACCACTTAGCCACATTCCCCGTTAAGGTGCGCTGAAACAGTCTTAACCTAATCGAATCATTGATTAAGGAGTTAGATGAGCACCATAAATGGAACGTGGTTACATGGTCGCCTGGGTCTTTACCACTCTTCCCTTCGAATTTTGGGATATCCTATGGAAGTTTGGTTGGGACCGGAGGCCAAGCCGGATTGTATCTGATTGTATCATTCGTCAACTTAGTCAAGTCTGGTAGATTGAGCGTGGCCAGAAAAGGAAGTCTCACCTTAGGGATTCCACCCTGATTGGGCAGGGTTCCCCAAAGTCTGAAAAGAATGACATGGATTTTGAAAGGCACCATCTTGCTCGAAGTAATTTGTAGAAACTACTAAACCAAAAGGTGGATCTCGTGGTATAGAAAAACTCAAAGTTTGACCAGATCCAACTAAAAGACCTCCGTAACTAGCAAAGTTTCCCCCTAACAAATTATTATAAGGAGTGGAAAACCCCTAGTAAGGGTTCCAAGCATTAGCTAAGGGTGGAAAACTTCGAAAAGAATTGACTGAGGAGTACGACACATTCCCTTCTTGGCCAAAAAATGAATTCCTAGTTTCGATCCCACTAACCACAGGTTTAGTCCAACTCTGAAAGGATTAGTCCCTTGACCTGTGAAAGGAAAAGGCATAGACCCTACCATCAGATTAGAATGTGGTATATGACCACTTCCAAAGGGAAAACCCTGAAAAGAAGATGATCTACTCATCATGGACATGGAGGCAATTAATAGTACACTTAATGGAACTGAAGGAATACCTTGAGAGGGCATTCCAAAAGGGAAGAATCCAAAACTGGATGCATGAGCTTGGGAATTTCCACTCATCGACGGAATGGAAGTAGACCCAAACAAGGATGTGCTAGCAGTAGACCCAAATAAAGATGTAGAGGGGATGGAAATAATTCCTCCCCCTTGCACTGATATAGGATTCTGCATACTCGTAGCACTCGTGGTGGATGCCATGCTTCCAGTAGTGGTCATCGAAGGGATTTTTGTGCGTGGACCTGGGCTTGAAGGCCTGTGTGTTGGAGTTCTAACGTATAACAATACGTCTGGATGATCAGAAGGGGGAGGAGAATTCAGAGCCACAACCGAGTCTGAGAGCTCTTCTACCTCAATATTATCTTCCTACTAGAAGAGTACTTGAGAAAGAACTATTGTGTTCCTCTCTAGCTCTGTGGTAGTACTAGGTCTACCTTGTACACTGATGCCCCTAAGCGAAGGATCAATCTCTGATGCACTAGCTGCCACTGGTTGAAAACCACTAGCAGAAGCACTCCTACGCCTTCTAGGAAAGGATCTCGACTCGCAGGTGAAAGCCCACGAAGTCTACGGGACCGTCTAATTGATCGGTCAACCACTTCGAATTGTTTTAATAATATCTACTTAAAGAATCAAGAAATTTGAAAGCTAGGTTGACTAAAAACATAGAACACACACACTAAAAATTGTCCCTAAAGAATTTAGCAGTCAAACAATTTCCAAGTATTTTCGCTCCGAGTGATTAGGACGGGACACCAAAATACAAGAAAGTGAATAAAAAGGGCCTTCTGAAAATAGACTGGTGTAATTACACCCCAGGTCTACTAACGAAGGTATCAGAGGTAGTTACACTGACCTCCAGACAACAGCCTTTGCTGGTGCAAGCCCCCAAGCTTCGCAAGGGTGCCCTCCAGAGGTATCATTGAATGTGATGCAACGTCAACCTTAGGTACCATGGGGTTCCCCTCTGCAGGCACCTGTGTAGATCCCTAGGATTGGCAACTAAATACACCAACTCATATCAGAAGCTAGGTAGAACAGTCGTGAGGTAAGATCTGACAAGTAAGAGAGGGGTTATCTCTCGTCCTTATCTTCACAAACCCTTGTGCTTAACTCGTAGTCACGGAGCTTTCCCGATCTCCCTAATGCTATTGGATTTCACTCTTTATTCAGACTTCTATGTTTCACAATTTAGAGTGGCATTAGGGAGTTTACTCTCCTCTCGCCTAATCCAAGGCCCTAAATAACCTAAAACTTGTTCGTGTATCTGATTAACAATATAAAAAGTTCTAGTTTATTTCATTATGTGCTTGATTTTAAGTGGATGTTATTTTTAAGTCAAAGGGACAATATGGAAGTGAAACTGATGGTGTTCGTTATGACGCAAAAGAAATTAATGAAAGACTAACTTATATGCAATGCACTTGTTTGTTCTTCGATGAAAAGCAACTTCTACTTGGGTTCTAAGAAACTTCTATAAAGCAAAACTTTTTTTATTTTCTTTTCTTATAGCAGACACTCACAAAAACTAAAATAATATTGATGCTCTAATGATGCAAAACTACCCTAATGAAAGGTGTACATGATAATGCAAAAATTCTAGATTACTCTAACAAGAAATGAAAGCAATTTGTTTATAAGCCAACTTAAATGTTTGAAAGGAATATGAATTTCAAACACAAAATTTTTGCCAAACAAGAAGGACTAATCAAAAAGATCCCAAATCACTCTCAAAAACCAAAAGAAACCAGACTCAAATTTGACAAAGAAAGCAAAAACAATGTTTCTGAAGGACTTTTCTTTTTCAAAAGACAATAAAAACAACTTTTCAAAAGTACTCAAAATGCTACCAAAGACTCAAAAACCGAAAGAAAATCACAAGGAAACTTTGTAAGTTATCAATTCGATATGAGTGAAAACTTGAACAAAATAAGTGTTTCAACTTGCAATAAACGGTCCAAAAGAAACAAAAAGAGCTTTGAGAAAACTGATCAAGAAATTAGGAAAGACACACTTTCAAATTCACAAACAAGAAACTTTCAAAAAGCAAGAAAAAGTGAATGGCCACTAAAATGATGGGAAGCAAAGCAAGCAAACCATAAAAATGAAGTTTGACACAAAGATTGTAAACAATCTTCTATTCTAGAAGACTAGAACAATCAAGAACCTCTATAAGAAGCCTTGTATGTTCAAACACAAATCATAAAATTCACTGTAAAACAAATCGAGGCCAAAAAATTTTCAAAGCAGAAGAGAATTCACAACAGTAAGCTCACTGTAAAATTAAATTTTGAAAATAGAGACTGACTACTCAGAAACCACGTATACCAAGAAATAAATCTTTCTAGAAAGAAATATTTGAAAAAATCATGCAAAAAAATTGTATACGCAACTGTGTCCCTACACAGCTGCACATACAGGCGCTTCTACCAAAAGAAACTAAAGAAACTCGCATATACGCGGTTTCAATTCACAGAAACAAGCGTGTGTATGCTTCTATAAAAAAACAAAGGTGCTTATGTGAAGTTTTACAAGAAAAATAAAAAATGAGGCCTGATGAAAAATATCAGACTTGAAGTCTGAGTTCCTACAGGAGTAGGCAGTATAGTGACAGTAAGCAAACTAAGAATTGAGCCCTGATTGGCACTAAATAACCCAAACTAGGAATAACAAGATTGTTATCCCCAGCGGAGTCAACAATTTTGTTAAGGGAATAAGTCCCCTAGGGCTTTAGGTCAGAAGCCTAGCAAAGCAGGAGTATTCTACGACAAGAAACAAGCATTCAACTCAAGCAATATGCTAAAACAAACTAACTATGCGAGGATGAACATACCTGGATGTCCTTCGTTTGGGTAGTTCCAGCCAAGGTTCAAATCCTCTGCAACTCCTAATGATCTTCGAACTTGCAAATCATCCAATTTGAATACACATAGCAGCATATAGATAAAGCATTATAGTGAAACCAACTTTATATCATATATATAGATGGTTAGATATACATTGAAATAGTGATTTAGATATAAACCATAACAATAACATCAAATGCATAGACAAGTTGATATGAGGAACAAGACAATGTTTCTTTTATTGTAGAAAACTATAATAAAAACATGGAAAGAGTTCACATGAGTCTTCCTCTTCCAGATCCAAGCAGAACCATCCTCCAGGTCTGTCCAGTCCCAGCCTTCAACAACCTCCTTCCATAACCAATACAATGATATCTCCAAGCATATGAGATAACATCAAAACTCAAGGAAATAAGGGTTTCCCAAACTTTGGGAAGTTCTTGAAGCACAAGGATTCTTCAGACTTGATTAGGGGATAATCTCAGTATAGTAATTCTATATTTTCTCTCCTCCTTAAGGCCTTCCCACTGAAGTTCTTTTATACTTCTCCCAAATTAGTTTTTTAGTTGGGAATAGTTGGCCACGGGCACTAATAGGTAATCAACAGGTAAAACCCATGATCTCCGCCCATAGTTAAGGAAATTTAATTTTGTTAAGTGTTTTAACACATATATGCAGGTTGGGTATAGACTGACCCGCATGTAGACACTTTTAACACAGGGAAAAGTAGTGTACAGAGAGTAAAATAATGTTTTAAAAATATTTGGACCAATTCTGGAAGGATGGGTTGCCCTACGCCATAAATCAAGCATAAAAAATACACAGGGTGATATTTGGAGCTATAACACCAACACATCCAGGAAGGAGAGTGGTCAAAGGCTTTGGTTCAAAGGAATTATGCAAGGCAAGTGTATGGAGGCTAAAAGAAGAGGGTGATATTACTCTCATTTACTGTTCATATTAGTATGTTAGTCTTTTGGAGATCAAAATTTCTTCTAGTGGGAAGGTGTGATCCAAAATGGATCTTGAATAGACTTCTAAGCCTAAAGTGTTCCTCACAAAGGAAAAAGAAAGTCCAAAGATGCTCCTGGAAATAGTCCCATTGCATAGATCTTTTCATTTTGAATCTACTACAATTTGAATGGGCTAAAATGGACTTCGGATGAAAAAGTTATCACAAAAAGAAGTTTGGCTTTGTCCTTTGAAAAGAAGGCAATTTCTTATAAATGGGACTTAAGGGGAAATGTATTTTTAAACATAAAATTCCTTAGATTTCATCGCATCACATTCCTTTATCGCATCGCAATAAACTAAGGTTGAAGGACTTAAAATAGGTGAAAAGGCCTTCAACAGAACCAACGGATTTATAAATCAAACAAGTGAACCTTTTGAATTCTGAAAGGGAGGCCGTAAATGGTATTTTGGGCAGGCTTCAAGCAATAAGCAGTATTGGATGGGCTTTGCCCAATCCATACATTGATTTATGTGTGGCATGGCGGAGGAGAGAGGAAACCTATTTTTTGAGCGATTAATCCCTGTGTAAGTTACGCGCCCAAAATGGATTGTCAGTCATTAGATTAAAGGTTACGGATCAACGGTCAGGATCTGATCGGTGGATCAGCGATCACCATAACCAAAGGGAAGACCCCTGAGGCTATTGTGACAATGATATGCAATATGACAATGTTCTGATGAGCTAATATCGATAGTGTTGATAGAGCGATCAACGATATCGGCGATCAATGAACCCCCGATACTAGGGCCAATCCACATTGCAATTGCGACTTGCGATATGTTAATAAAAGGCAGACCCGATAAGAATTATGGATGCGATTTCATAAGGTTTGAAATCTAGATTTTCAAATTTTCTCTGTGTTGTCTAAGTATTGAGGTTTTGACCATGCAACATGTGATTGCAATATGGCAACCAAAGGCGGACTCTATTTGAAGTCTGGATTTACGGGATTTCTTTCTATTTCCCGTGTATTGAGGTTTTGACCTCCCGCCTAAGCGATTACGATAATGCGATAGGATGATGGACCCAATAGGTTTATAGGGTTTAATGTTTTAAGTCTGGGCTAAAGGTCCATGATGTGTTTTGCGTGCGTTCTCCTATGTATTCTATTATTTGGCTATTTCGGCCAGATGAAGGCAAGATGACTAGGTTTGCCTGCCCGCCTGTACTTTTCCATTTGCAAATGGATTCTTGTGAGGAAACAATTAGGTTCTTTAATGATGAAGGACTGTAACTGACGTGTTACAAATGCAAAAAGCACACAATTTCTCAGGGGTCACTAGAAGGTTGTTGATAATGCACGTAGAGATCGAGAGATAACACAGAGAGTTGAAGCTTAGAATCGCTTGGAGGTCAAGTGAAACCAGAATATCGTAAGAGACAAGTGCGAGAGAAAAATCCAGAGCCAGAGCCAGAGCCGAAGTGCCAGAGCTAGAGCCAGAGCCAAGATCCAGAGCTAGAGCCAAAGCCAGAGAGCTCACAACAGAATTCTAAGAGCCATGGAGCTGTAGTGAAGTTGTAGAAGAAAAAAGGGTCGAAATGATCAAGCCGTTGCTGGAGTTTAGAGTGTGTTGAAGATAGAAGAATGCATTCTAGAGACAGTGAGAGAATTCTAAGGGAGTTGACGCAAGCTAGAATAAGATCATCTAGAGCACTGATTGAAGGAATCTAGTCCAGAGACGCCTAGATCTGTCTACAGAGTGAGGATAGCCAGAGGGGTAAGATGGCATTCTAAACCCATAGGTTTAGTGTAAACCAATGGAGTTGAGCGTGGAGCTTGTAAAATAATTTAAGCCATAAACCCAAAGAGCCTAGTCAAGTTGACTAGAGCTCAAGGAGACGTAGCCCAAGATATCAGGGTGAACACTATATTATATTTTTGTTATGTCTGATTGCTTATTGCTGCATTGTATTTGCTACTTTATTTGTTGTTATATGTTTTATATCAGTTCAAGAAAATAAACTTAAAGCACATAAACAATTTAAAACCAAACACAAGCATACACCTATTTCAAGCACTTTTTTAATTCTGCAATTGGTTAATCATAAGGTCTTGAAAATATTTAAGCTTTGGAAGTGGGAGAGGTTCTTGTAAGCTTGTTAAGAAGCCTTTAGTGCCCCATTTTCAGATCACACAGTAACACAAAAAATTAAGAAATTTCTCTTTAAACATACAATCCCTCATAAATTCGCAAATATGAAAAAAGAAACCAAAGATCACCAAATTAATTTTTTCTCTAATTGAATGCTATGAATTCACGTGTAGCAAAAGGTACAGTTCATAAACAATTCAACAACGGAAGGAAAAATTATTTTTCATTTGGAAACTAACATAAGTAGTATTTTTCACAAATAATACCCAATCTTGTAAAACATTTCTTTTCACACACAAAACAATCTTTTGCAAAAGAGAAAACTAAACTTAAGACTTGATCTGACTGGAAGAAGAAAGATAGATAGTCAAGAAGGAAAGACTAATTGATCTCTCTTTTGATAGATCAAGCATTCACCACATGAGACTTTACCATAATTTTCAAAAACAAGATAATCACAAGAAGGTCTTTTCACATCACTTAGCCAAACTGATAGAGACTCAAAGATAGGGAAAATTTTAAGAACCCCCTCCCCCGCTCCCACACCCAAATTTATATGTATAATAAATGGGTGAATCCCCATGGTATATAGAAAAAAGCTATTTTTCCATTAATATAATATACATATATAATTATAGTGAATATTTCACTAAATTATAGTTATTTGTTAAATATTGGCGAAATTTCACTAGGTTAAAAGTACTGGCAAATTCTTGGCTAGTCTTCTAAAAAATTAGAAAACTTTGTTAAATATTAGTGATTCCTTGATAATGTATAGAAACATATATAATAATAAGAAAAATATTTAGTTAGACCATAACATACTAATTTTCCATGTTTGGGAAAATAAAAATCATGGGTAATGTTGCTCTAGGTTTTTATTATACACTATTGCAAATATTTTTTCATGTTTTTATCATGTTTTACCACAAAGGTCTTATCACATCCCAAGGGGAAACTCATTTGAAAGGCACCTCCAAAGGCATGTGATGTTTAACTAAGGAAATTATTTTTCTCAAACTTGGTCTTGACACATCTAGATAAGTCAGTCATATTCTATGCAATTCATATTCTATAGGCTTCACATGAAAATAAGGTATACAAATAGCTATATCAAAACCATGAATATTTACATAAAATTATTTTGTTTTCTTATACATCATTTTTTTAAAAGGTAGATACTTCTCCAATTCCTCGAGTTCAAATAAACCAACAACTTTAAAATATGTTGCTTCCTCATCATATGTAGGTTTTTCACCTACTTTTTGGAGCATAAATATTATAGTAGTTGTTGCACTTTATTCTACAGGTGACAACTCTAATAATTTTGAATTGGTAAACAATGATTTGAAAGTGCACAAAATGAAAAATGTGAATGAATGAAAGATAAATATGCATTGAAACTTAATTTCCTACATGACGAAAAAAGAAGAAGTTAATAACACAAACTCATTAAAATTCTACAGTTGGTAAGTAAAAAAATATAACACAAATATAAACAATAGTCTTTGCATGTTCATTACTTGGGAAATTATGTCACAAAACAATCAACATCAAGGGATTTTTCACTTGAAGAATGGTAGTGAACTAAATAGTCCATCATTCTCAAGTTGGTAAGTAAAAAAATATAACACAAATATAAACAATAGTCTTTGCATGTTCATTACTTGGGAAATTATGTCACAAAACAATCAACATCAAGGGATTTTTCACTTGAAGAATGGTAGTGAACTAAATAGTCCATCATTCTCAACTAATTACACATGACATTTTTTCTGTTTTTGTTTTTTCTGTTTTTTTTGTTGTTTTTGTTTTGTTTTTGTTGTTGTTTTTTATTCTTTTTTTTTAATTAATAATTTCTTTTTTTAAAATTTATTTTCTTAATTTTTTAATGTTAATTATTATTTATTTAATTTTTATTTGGTAATCAAGCATATGCAATTAGAATTGAATGTCAATATCATGATAATAGGTCTCCTATGATGAACACATAAGATCCTAGGGCACAGACCATTTTTTCTCATCACTTAACTTAGTAGAGCTCATTTTCATTTCTTAACAAACAATAAGTATTTTCAAAGAAAATATAAAATAAACATAGTAACTTACAAAAGGTGAAGATTATTTAGTGACATCATAAATTTGAAAGGAAAATAAAATAAATAAAAAGATAAAATCTTTACTTGATATCATATATAATAAAATAATGATTATTATGTAAATTATTATTGAATTGGCTACGATACTCATTGAAGTCATTTTTATCTAATACCATATCATTTTTTCAAGAATGAACATGACAAAAGAAAAAAACAAACATTTTTACTCAAAAATGATCTTTAACTTTAACCAAAACCCTTAAATAAATGAAATAAGATGAAACAAATCATTCCTTTATAAAAGCTTCAATTAAACATCCAATGAAAACTAGAAGAATTTAAGAGATAATAATTTTTAACCAAAATAAACTCAAAAAATTCAAAATTGGAAAAATCATCCAAATGCAACAAACAAACGAACCATTAAGAGTGGCCAAGATATTAGAGCTACACAGAAAGAAAAAAAAACCCATCCAATTTAAATGAGCCCATCCTTGCTTAGTAAAATCCTTGTTAAAATACTTATTTATCCTTTGATACAAGGACACTACCTATGTAAAAATGTGGATCCTCACTTCATCAAATTCTCGCTTCATTTTGTCATAGACAAGAAAGGGATAAAGTAATAGTTAACTATCAAACCATCAATCTTACAATAATTTTCAACAAGGATATCTGGCTTCAATGTTACAATAAAGAATACAAAGTATAGAACATGTTCTTACCTCAAATGAAATGTCAAATTGGCATATAGTATTAGCAATGTTGTTCTGATAAATAATTTAGAACTTTCACAAAAAATAGAGGAACAACAAATTTAATCAAATAAAATGAATCACGTTGTTTGTACTATTCCATTCAATGTTTCTTACACTATTGATGGAACATGTATACAAAAATAATTGTCCCTTGGGTCTTCATATATATTGGACTAGATAAGATCTTGTGGTATATCAATTTCCCAATTCTCATTTTGGTCCTCATTTTCTTCCTTTTGAACATAATATTTTCAATTTGAAATGTAATTTTGATCCTCCAAAATATCATGTTCCATATCAATTTCATTAGACAAGTTTGTTATATTGTTTAAACCCCTTTTATCACAATTTGATTGCCAAAGAGGTAGTTCTCTTTCATATGGAAAATTGTTAATGTCATACTTTGTTAAAGATAATCTTAAACATATATCCATATGTTTATCAAGCTTGTTCCTTAACATTGATTTCAAAAATTATAGTGCACTAAACATCCTCTCATCCTCCATTGATCCAAAAATCATGTTTTGACACAAATCTGCTAATTTGAAATATTCTGATATATTTTTTGTAAGTATTGGCTAGCACCTAAAATAGTTCATAATATTGTTATTGCACCATATTCCAGAGGATTCTCCAAAATGTGAAATTGTTTCCACTTTGTTTCAACAAAGTGTGTGGCTTGTTAAAATAATTTTGATGACTAAAACATTTCTTGAATAGGTTCCTCATATGTTTAGACCTTATGTCAAAAATGGAGCACCAAAGTTTTAAATTTAGCCACAAAGTCATCTTTTAAAGTGTTTTGACACTATTGATTATTCCAATATTGAGGATACACCATGGACATGACCTCTAACAATTCATCTAAAGGAAATCATTCTCTTATCTCTGATGCTAGCGATTATGCAATTTCTGTCAACTTGTGTCTTACTAAAATTACAACATTATTGAATACATCTCTTGACATGGGTCTCTCTTTGGTGAACTGACCTAGATTATCAATTTAATAAACGGGAGCAATATATCCATGCACCACCATACATAATATCCCCTTTTCATCAAACTTCATTTTTTTTTAGTATTTTCTATATCAATGATTGTATTCCATTTTGAAAATTATGGGTCTATAAAAGGATTTAGAATTGTATACAAAATATCCAATGAAAGACATGATAATTGTCTTGCATTTGTGTACTCTGCAATATACATTGTGTGACTTTGAGACATTTTCACAAGAACATTCACTTCATCTAGCATAGAAATAATTCCAGTCATTGTTAATAATTTCTCTATGTCAGTTAATCAAAAGAAAATATATTGAGATTTGTCTACACTGAAGCGATGTTCATACATCACCCCTACCAATGATTGGTACTCACTACATAGTCTTTGAGCTGGTCCATTCAATGATTGATATACATCTTGTATACACATCTTTGGCTAGTTTGTTTCCATTTGTAACACCATTTGCAAATTCTTTTTACTCCAAAAATCATTTTGGACTACAACAAAAGTGTGCATAATATTCTCGTACAAGATCTTCAACTTTTGAAATAAATGAAAACTTACTATTTTGAATGTAAGATTCATCCTATGAGCCATACAATGAATAATTAGCATATATGGTGAAGTTGATAGTTATAGTCTAACAAATAGGAAATGTATCTTTCCTTGCATTACTGATACTCCATCTACTCCAACACATACCAAATTTTTTAAAATCATTAAACTATCCATACCACCAATTTCCTTCAAACTATTAATAACAAGTTCATAAATATTTCTAGCTATAGAATTCTCCCTCATTTTATGAATATTAAGTAGATGTGAATGCCTAATATTATGATTAAACATATAGATACTCATACAAATACATGAACTATTATTAGTAGTTGTAACCTCATCCATTGAAACTGACAAAAACTCGACATTTTAAATCTTCTATTTTAAATCATCCTTTTCTACTTAAGCTAGATATCTTGGCAATACCCAACCATTTGTTGTAGACCAATGTGAGGATAGAAAATTTGATACCTTAAGAGAAGATAGGTATTTCATGTAATGTGGATAATAAATCATCATATGAAATTTAGATAAGATGTGAATTACAATACTTAATTATGTCACCTTGGATAACAAATTTCTTTCCATTGTCTTTCCAAATACAGGTTTGATTGTTCTTCCACTTACTTCAAGATTTCTCTTACTTATTAAATATTTCTTATATTCATATTCAAATTTGACATGTTGGCATTCCTTAGAAGATTTCCATCTAATAATATGTTTCTCCTCACCTTTTACAATTTCTTTTATCATACACCTTTCCTACATGCTTCTCTATTGTATATAACATAGTTTGAAATTTCACTTACTTTCGATTTTTCCAACTACATGCATTGCATCTTATTTCTCGTTAATTCTCATTCTCATTTTTTGGAAGTACTTTTCAATATATGCAAGTGTTGAGACACAATATTCTTGGAAGTTTCTACCTATATCCCATTGGCATTTTGTTTCTTTTCTGTGAATGCATTTTATCCATTCCCAAGGAAAAACCTTCAACATCTTCATTGTGAATTTATAGTGAAAATGAATTTATATCACTTTGATCTCTAGGGGAGCCTATACTCTGATATCATATTTGGATATTAGACATA
Organism: Pinus taeda; assembly: GCA_000404065.3. Taxonomy (NCBI): domain Eukaryota; kingdom Viridiplantae; phylum Streptophyta; class Pinopsida; order Pinales; family Pinaceae; genus Pinus; species Pinus taeda. The sequence continues at coordinate 240,054 of APFE031311415.1, read as the reverse complement.
TTCTCATAAGATTTGACATCTCCTTCAGTGATAGGTTGTTCAAATGATTTTGAAGCATGAAGAGAATGTGTATCTTTGGATTGAGTCCTTTGAAAGTATGATAACACATATTTTTGTTGTAATTTTTTCTTCACACACTTTATTTTGACATCTCACTAAATATTCCAAAATCAATTTAGAAAACAAAATAAAACCTGCATGAGAAAAATAATATAAAATTAATACAATTCTTACCAAGTATAAAATATATATATCAATTTATATTTATGTTATAGCGGCTACAACCACTCTCCACAAATTTTCCTTAGCTTCATTTTGGAGCCTCCCTATCAACCACCCTGAGTAGCATGTCTTCCACTGTCAAGTACATAGGTTTCGTTGGTTTTTCAGTAGCTTGTCAGCATGTGCATGTCAGTTTGCTTCACTCCCCTCATAGGCTACCATTCTGGACTTAATCTAGTTGTTGGCTGAGCAGCTCCTTCAGAAAATTATGCAATTCTGGAGGGGAACCAACCTTCCCCCCATAAATTGCACAAATATATTGGGCAACTTGCTAGGCTCAGAAATTTCATAATGTAGTCAAACAAGCTTCCTTGAGAAAATTGTGCAATCTGGCCCAACACTGTAAATCAACCCAGAAATTGTGCAATTATGGGAAAAAGTCACATGGTCACCCCATAAATTGTGCAATCCCTCTGGGACAGCCAACCCAACTCAGCCCAAAAACTGCACAAATTTTCATCCCAGGTTTGCAGACCAATGTATGTGCCTTCAAGTTAACCGATTCCCTCTGAGACCAATCAAAACTGATTTTCATGCATGGGCTACTCTTCCCAAAATAGTGAAAGGTAGCATACGAAAGGCATTCCTAGATTTAGGGATCTTTTTTGACCAACTGGAGGTTACATCCAAAGATCATTCTGGAAACCTCCCACCAAGTGTCCCTTCTTCCTAAATTTGTGGCATGCACGTCATAACCTCGATCTTATCAAGACTTATAAACCAGATGCTAGAGAAATCATTCCTCACATCAGTCTTGCAACTCTGACATCCCACATCACATTTAGGAGTCTTTGACACTTTCAAGTTAGCTATTTCAGGGTAAGTCTACTTCTCGTGTCTTGTGTTGCGTTTATGTCGATTTTTGTGTTTCGCTTCATGTAAGTGTTGTCTACTTGATTTGAATGAGATATTTCTATTTTTTTAATTTATGTTATCTTGTAGAAGCAACGTTTTAGTTTTCATTTTCATCTCACTCCTGTTGCATGCATGACATTGTTTTTGCACTGACAGTCGTTGTTGCGATGACCCGCTTCAGACACATGCATGCTTTATCGTTCTCTAAATCCTACACTTACTATTTGTATGCATGATCATTCACTCTTGTTTACACTCAGTATCACCATGCATTCAAACTTCTCATGTTTTCATTCGCCTGTCAGCAGGTCTGGGTTGCCTTAGCCTGGACCTTGCCTTGCCCGGCTAGCATTATGCATTTCCGGAAGTGAAGGCTCTACCTTCCATCTAGAAATTGCACAACTCTAGCCCAATACTAGCCTTCAAGCTTGCATTGCACAATTCTGGGAGGCAGTGCCTTGTTGGCCCTAGAAACTATGCAATGTAGTTTGTTGGTTTGCATGTCACTACTGATTGAAATTGCACATTGTGCAGTTTCATTCCTCAGAAAACCAGGATGGATTATGCATTTCATAATTCCAGTAGTCAGTCAACCCCCCAATAGCTTGGACTATGCCTTGCGTAGTTTTGGTAGTCAGTCTCCCAGCCTCCTGGTGAAAATTGCACAATATTCACAGACAGTCACACAGGTATGTTGCACGTCAGTCCTCCAGCTTGTTTTGGTTTTCAATAGATAGATTGTTTGCTATGTGTGTTGCTATGTCTCCATGTATGACAGACATTTTTTTGCCTCTCAGTAGCACAAGTACAATGGATTCCAAGTGAGCAGAACCAAAGACATCAATGAGAGAGAAAATGGGGATGCAATTGATCGAGTGTCTATGAACTTGCATATCTATGAAGACATCAAGTTTTTGATAGATAAGGATATCAAGATGAAATGGCAATGGCATCACAACAAGAAACACCATTAGAAGTAGCAAAAGGTAGTAGACCTGCATGCGACAAATGCAAGATGAAGGTTGTTGATAGCGCAGAGGTGGAGTAAAGTTGCAAGTTCAAGCATATCCACTTATGATGAAAGCAACTTTGGAGAATGAGGCTATGAGGCAACGACACAACAAGAGGATCGCACGAAGGTAGAGAGAGAAACAAAGAAGGAGTTGCAGGTGTTGAAGTGACAACTCAAGGAATAATAGGAGCTGCACATACAAGAGCAGGAGTTGCAGAAGGAACAGGTACAATAGGAGGTGCAACATCCATAGACTAATGAAATTGCACCCATACAGGTTATAGACCCAGCCCAATAGCTGGCATGGACCAAACATGGTGAGCAATGTCGTCAATCACATGCAAGGGTGTTTAGGAGTATGGATATCATTATGCACACACATGTGATTCCACCCATTAGCACACTCACCAAGGCAAAGACAAGAAGCAAGTCTGACTGGAGCTAAACATGTATTTCAACAAGTTGATGTGCATCGTCACTAACACACGCTTGGAGATTAGCACAGACACTATGCATCACTATGTTGTTGGTCCAAATGCAGTTAAGACGATGATGCACATGTTATCAGATGAATTGGACAAAGGAGCCATATCGGTGTACCTAGATGCAATAGAGCCAAGAGTTCGCTTTCAATAGGATATCAACAATGAGTGCGTGGAAACCATCATGGATGACCAAGCTTGGCATCAGTTCACCGCCGTCGATAATCACGAGGATGTCGAAGAGTTGGTCTTACCACAACTATTCAAGTCTTATTCATGTCTTTCATAGCTTTCTCAAGCCTATCTAGTCTCATATGGGTACATGTGCATATTGTAATGTAACATCTTGTAAAAGTGAAATACCAAGTGTCGATAGTTGAATGTAACAATCATGTAGTAGGTGAAGAGTCATGAGGGTAGGTGAAGATTCACAAAGGGGAATGTCAAAGGTCACCCCACCCTTTGCTATTTATAGAACCTCATAACTCATTGTACAAGATTTTGGGCAGCCAAGCTTCCAATAGGAGTTTCCTAGAGAAAGATTGGAGAGTATTATAACAAGCCTTGACTTCTCCATAGTGCAGAGCTAGTACATATCTTTGGAGGAGCAAGCGGCAGTGATTGTAACATTCCATTATCGGGACTTGTGGTTGGTCATGGTTGTACTATATGATTAGAACTTTCACTTCTTAATATAACAAAGCCAACACATTTCATGCATATGTTGTTATTGTATTTCAGTTAACTTGGTTACTCTAATGATATATGTATCTATTTTCTTACGCATGTATGTATAAAATATTTTTGTATATGTATGTATGAATCTTATGGAGATGTGTTGTTGGCTCAACCATCACTTTGGAATGTTGTTTCACCTTCCTTCCAGTTTTTGATACATCTTTCCTCCTGTGTTCCCTTCCAAGCAGTGTGTTTACATAGGTTTCCGAGGGGCACACTCATTCCACCTTCCATGTGATAGAACCATTCATGCACCTTCCTTGGCTTGTTGTGCATATCAAGCCCTTGATACCAACAAGGACATCCTACTCACCTCTGCGCGCAACCATGGTGAAGTTGATATCATACAGACCGCTGCTGTACTCCAAACGGTTTGAGGTCTAGTTGGGACTTCTTACCAAGGAGATCCCCTAACATGTTGGCAGGTCCAACACCATCAACATTTTGGCACTAGAAGGAGGGCCAGATGGCAAGCTGAGCCCTTACATCTTGTTTTGAATCTCCACACATCCGTCATGGATACTATCAAACTCATCCCTCCACGATGTTTTTTGCATGTCGAACCTCTCGACATCACAAGGGAGTTTGCTAATATCTTGTGTGATTTCATGTATGATGGTGAAGGTGAAGTAGGATGGCCTGAGTACTTAGAATAATGCTATGCAATCCTTGCAGACAAGTTTTATGCAGAAGAGGCCAACATGTTGCTTGCATACACACTTCGCGAATCCCCATTACGGTGGTGTTGGAGTCTGCCACTGGGTAGTGTGCACTCACTTGAGAAGTTCTGTGATCTCATTGAATCTAATTTCCATCGTTTTGATCCAGAACCTCTTGACAAAAAACTGTTAAAATAATGGAAGACCCCGCAACAATCACCTATGGTTTTTTGGCACTACTTCTATGTGTTGCAGTTTCAAGCACCGAAAAGTTAAATGAAATTCCAGAATTTCATGGACAGATTTGAATATTTCCTTAACAAATCTATCAATCCTAAGAAGAATTTCAAACTCAAGCCCCACTCAGCATAATTCGGTGATGGATCTGCACAATCACAGATAGACCCGGTCACTGTCATAAGTGACTGTCTATCGTCCTCTTGTCAAATAGCTCCACCACCATAGAGTGATGTGGGAGAACATGCACACACATCCATTCAACCGTCACATCCTCCCAAATCAATTCTCTCAAATTTCATGCAGACTCGGTTGCGAAGCCCATGGGTTGTCACATGCATGTCTTACCTCAACCTCCATCTTCGTGTTCTACTAATCCTCCAGGTTGTATTGTCTTGTGTTTTTCCATTCTGGAATCTACACCTATTGTGAATGAGGATCAAGCTATCGATGGATTTAGTGTTGCAAAACCAATATGTGCTGTCATTCATGAAGAGTATGGTTGGGAAGCTGAAATTAAACCTACGGTGAAGGACAATTCCCTTCTGTCCATGCCTCCTCCATTTTTCCCTGACATCTCTAGTGATTCTGCCACCCCTGATTTCACATGTGTATCTCCATCTACAAATGTACCCATTTTTGATCATTCGCAGAACACACCAGATGTCATTCCATCATCCAACAATGAAGAGGACAAATCATTCATTGAACATCCACTCAATTCTTCATCTACCTTTTTCGGAAACGCAAAGAGTGAACATTCTTGCTTCTCATCTACCCGTTTGTGTGATTCATCAAATCATGAGGATGCTGAAAAACATCTTGAATTTTCTGATCTTGGTTGTTGTCATCTCTCTACTTCTTCATCCGATCATGATGTTGATTCAATCATTGTTAATCTATCTAAGACATTGGTCTATGATGATCTATTTGTCGACGAAGTTGAAACCCCCTAGACTGTTGAGGCACTTTAGCCTGAGCTGATGGTTATGTCAAGTCCTCATTGTCCTGAGGTTGATTTCACTTCCGATCAAGAAATTGTTGAAACACCAAAGCCTCCTCATCACTCATTTGTATGCATCGAAGATCAATCTCACACATAGATTTTTCTTCCTCCACTCGAAATACACGATCCCATCACTCATGCATTAAAGGAATCTTACATAGCAAGCACACTTGTGCAACGTAAGTGGTCTACCTTTCTCACATTTACTTGCATGTCATAGTTAAGAAAATGTGTACACTTAACATCTGCATGTAGTGTAGCACAACACCATGGTAAGTACATGGATTGCATGTCATGCGTTTGCACTCATTTATGTTCTATGGACACATTTAAACTCAAAGTGTGTTTGTATTCATTGTTATATCTTTCATGTCTGCTGGTTTACAAAATTATGTTGTTAGCGAACCATACTTTCACCAACATGGGTTGATCAATGCGTCAATGGCTACATTTGAAGTATCACTTCACCTGAGCAGACCCATGCACTATTAGCTTAGGAGTAGGAGTAGTGTTTTCTTTTGGTTTTTTTTCTTGCATGCATGCTTTTTCCTTACTTTTCATGTTTGTTTGCTTGCTTACTTGTTTGATTACTCACTTTTCTTATGCATTTACTTCTGATTTTTCTTTTTTTTATTGTTCATTTCTTGTTTACATCTGTAGGTTAGTTTCACATGAAACTGTGTGCGACCCTTGAAACAAGCTAGGTAAAGTACAAGAGGAGTTTTGCAATTATACATATTTGGTTATATGTCATCTTGCCTGTGTATGAAGAACTTGTTATCTTCAGTCCACAATACATCAAGGGAAAATATGTACTATTCGAATTAAACCTTGGTGAAAATACAATGCTTGCGTGCTAACTAGTGTCAACTACTCTAGTTGTTTGTTTCTGGGTTAATCCTTGTCAGCTCAATCAATTAGAGTAAGGTGAGGTGAAAAACTTAACAAGAACGTCGGATATATATAAACTACTTCTCTAAAGGAACAACATCCTCTTCTCTAAATAAGTCAGGATCTTTCTTCCACCTCTAAAATGAATAAGTGCTATGCAAAATTATGAAAAACGAAAAAATGGAAATGTGAAAAATTTTTAAATATGAAAAATTAATAAGGTGAAAGAAGAGAAAGGCTTCCTGCACAGAGGTGATGCAAGTAACTTCGTCGAGTTACTAACCAGGCTCACTGTTAGCAAAGTGATGTTTGTGTTCCTACGTGACTCCGCAGGGGTACTGTTTAGGCCTGCTGGTAGTGGAGCAACACCAGAGATGAAACTAAAACTCTGACGACCATAAATATTGTGCGCCAATATACCCCTAATCCCCCATCAAAAAAACTGTGTTGGCTTGGCATGGAATGTGTGTTGACTGACCAAGAGCTTGGTAGATGCTACATCTTACAATCAAGAAAGTGTGGAAACCAAGAGGAATGGAGATCTGAACAATATGTCCAAAGGTGTCAGACTTGCTTTTCATGAACAAGGTTCATTCAGAGAGCTGGAGTTTTACTAGTGTGTTGCCAACTATTGTAGTAGCTAGAGCCACCCTCCAAAATTTCCCTTAGCTTTGTTTTGGAGCCTCCCTACCAACCACCCTTAGAAGCATGTCTTGTACTATCAGGTACATAGGCTTCATTGGTTTTTTAGTAGCTTTCCAACCTATGCATGTCATTTTGCTTCACTCCCCTCATGGGCTGCCATTCCAAACATAAGCTATTTGCTAGCTAAGAAGCTCCCTCAAAAAATTGCGTAATTTTGGAGGGGAACCAACCTTCCCTCTAGAAATTGCACAAATCTATTGGGCAACCTACTGGGCTCAAAAATTGTGCAATGTAGTCAGACAAGCTTCCCTCAGAAAGTTGCACAATCTGGCCCAACACTGCAGTTCAACCTAGAAATTGAGAAATTCTGGGTAGTAGTCACCTGTACCTCCCATAAATTTCACAATCCCTCCAAGACAACCAACCCATCTCAACCCAGAAATTGCGCAAATTTTCATCCCAGGCTTGCAAATCGATGCATGTGCCTTCAGGTTGATCGGTTCCCTCCGCGACTAAGCAAAATTGATTTGCATGCATGGGATGCTCTTCGTGAAACAACAAAAGGCAACATGCAAAAGGCATCCCTAGATTTAGGGATCTATTTTTAGCAACTGAAGGTTACATGCAAAGCTCGTTTTGGAAACCTCCTGCCAACTGTCACATTTTCCTAGATTTGTGGCATGCGCGTCATAACCTCAATCTTATCAAAACTTATGAACCAGATGTTGTAGAATTTTCTCTACGAATTAGCTAGCTCATTGATATCATGGAGAAATTTCACCTGCAAATCCAACTAATATATGTAATGTACTAAAGCATAATACTAGATCTGCATCTACCATAAACTTAGCGGAAGCTTAATTGAATGTGAGCAACATCAAGCATGAACACATATAACTGATAAGAAGGAATCAATCACACATAAGAAGGATTATATCACTAGGGAAAGCACCAACATAAAACCCAAACACTGTATTATCAATCAAGTGGAGATCCTCAACAACATACAAAAAGAATTAGCTCAATAGCTATCCTGCTCTTGTTGCATGTGAAGCATGATTATTTAGAGGTCTTTGTTTCAACCGTATGTATACCCCATGAAGTTTGTACACCCCTCCATGCGAGGGGTTACGGGGGGGACTTATCCCCCCCGTGGGGGTTAAAGGGGACTGATCCCCCTAGGCTGGGGGGTTTGAGGGCCAGTGGTCCCCCGGTAGGGGTTTTAGGGGCAACGCCCCCAAAGCTAAAAGCAAATGTAAAATTGCCTTGTAAAAATATAGTAATTTCTAGTCAATCTGGGCCATTCATTAGGTAGATGATTTGATGGTACAACTTATGTTTAGTTTAGGGTTTTTTTCTCTAGAAGGAAACCCCTCTCTTTGTATGAGGGCATTGTATTTTTTTAGGGTGTGTAATATATGTGTATTCTCTGAGCGAGAAACAAAGAGGTGAGACTGTGAGAGAAAATAGAGGATATTACAGTGGATCTGTTGTAGATTGTGTCTCTTCATTTTGCTGGATAATAGAAAGGAAGGAATAGCTATTCAAGGTGGACATAGCCCAAACTAGGTGAACCACGTATATATGTGTCTCTCGGTTTTATGCATTTTCCGTGTTTATATTTATGTTATATTCTATGTGTTCCATTGCTCTGTAATATATAATTTTCTAACAACTGGTATCAAAGCCGAAGGTCTATTTGGTTGATAAATTGGCAGGAAAGTAGGGTTTCTCATTCGAGTGGGAGAAATGGTGGAAGATGGTAAGTTTAGGGTCAAGAAATTTAATGGCCAAAACTTCTCGCTGTGGAAGATGCAGATGGAATATTATATGTATCAGAAAGATCTGTACCTACCATTGGGCGGAAAAACAAAGATGTCGATGGGTATGACAGATGAAGAATGGAACCTTCTCGATAGAAAGGCACTTGGAACAGTATATTTGTGCCTCACAGCATCGATTGCTTTCAACATTTCGAAGGAGACAATGACAGAGGGTTTGATTAAGGCGTTGGCGATACTATATGAAAAACCCTCAGCTTCAAACAAGGTATTTCTTATGAAACAGTTATTAAATATGAAGATGTCAGAAGGTGGATCTATTGCAGACCATTTAAATGATTTTAATATTGTTACAAGTCAGTTAAGTTCTATAGAGGTAAAATTTGATGATGAAGTTAGAACTTTGTTATTCTTGTGCTCATTGCCAGAAAGTTGGAATGGTTTAGTAATGGCCATTAGTAGCTCTGTTTCTAGATCTAGTACTTTAAAGTTTGATGATGTTGTCAGTTCTATCCTTAGTGAGGGAATGCAACGGAAATCTCCAGTGAGACATCGAGTAATGCTTTGAGTGCAGAGTATAGGGGAAGAAAAATGGAAAGAGGAAAGAGCTCAAGATATCGCAGTAAATCAAGGAAAGGCAGATCTAAAGTCCAAATCGGGGATATTTTGCTGGAAATGTAGAAAGAAAGGACATCTAAAGAAAGACTGTAGATCTCAGAAGGGAAAATAAGGAGATGCACAACAAGAAAACAATCATGAAGAAAATGTGACAAGTGAGGTGTTACAAGATGCTTTGATTATTTATTTCGAAAATATTACTGATTCCTGGGTGGTAGATTCAGGGGCTTCATTCCATGCCACGCCTTATAAGGAATATTTTCATTATTATGTTCAAGGAGATTTTGGACAAGTCCGTTTGGGTGATGATAAACCCTGTAAAATTGTTGGAATGGGTAAGGTTCTTGTAAAACAACATAATGGAAACCAATGGCTACTAAAGGAGGTAAGGCATGTTCCAGATCTAAAGAAAAAATTGATTTCAACAGGGCAGTTAGGCGGTGAAGGTTGTGTGACAACTTTCACAGATAAAGCTTGGAAGGTCACCAAAGGAGCCCTGGTAATAGCAAAAGGCGAAAAGGTTGGTACATTGTATTTATGCAATGGTATTTCTAACTCTGTTAATGCTTTAACTTCCAAAGGAGCGGATGCAGCATTATGGCATCATAGGCTTGGACACATGAGTGAAAAAGGGATGAAGATTCTTCACTCAAGGAATTTGTTGCCGGGTTTGAAGAATGTTGATTTGGACTTCTGTGAGAATTGCATTTATGGAAAACAGAAGAGAGTCAGATTTCTCAGAATTGGGAAAGAAAAGAAGAATGAAAAATTAGAGCTTGTGCATACAGATGTATGGGGACCTGCTCAGGTATCATCTCTTGGTGGCTTTCATTATTATGTTACTTTTATTGATGATGCAACTATAAAAACTTGGATTTATTGTATTAAGAATAAATTTGATGTATTTGATACTTTCAAGAAATGGAAAGCTTTGGTTGAGATTGAGACAGGAAAGAAATTGCAGTGTCTCAAATCAAACAATGGAGGTGAATATTGCAGTAAAGAGTTTGATAGGTACTATTCAGAGCATGGAATTCGTAGAGAGAAGACAGTTCCAAGAACACCACAAGAAAATGCTGTGTCAGAAAAGATGAACAGAACAATGATAAAGGGTGTAAGGTGCATGAGTTTGCATGCAGGATTTCCTTTACAGTTTTGGGCAGATGCTGTAGATACTGCTGTTTATCTAATAAATAGAGGGCCTTCAAGTTCCTTGGATGGTGGTGTTCCAGAGAAAGCATGGACAGGTAAAAAGGTAAACTACTCCTTTTTAAAGCCTTTTGGTTGTGA
>APFE031311415.1:153276-213748 GCA_000404065.3 Pinus taeda | reverse complement strand
TTTATTTTTGTTTTTAGTATATATTTTAATTTATGTTTTGTTATTTTTTTAACTTCTTCTTGTTTTGTGTTTTTTCATTGTTTTAATTTTTTATGTTATTTTATGTTTTCATTGTATTTTTAAATGTTAATGTTTTTTTGGGGCATAATAAAACATTTTACGCCATTATTTCGAAATGTTGAAATTTTACCCTTGAAAAAAAGTGTCATCCCAACAATGTCAACACTTTTCGTTTTGAGGGTGTTTTTTGGAAAATTTTTGCACAAAAAATTGGTTTTCACTACCATTTTTAAATCATGTTGAAAATTTACCCTAAAAAAAAAGGTGTTATTCCAACATCAACACTTATTTTTTTTAGCACTTCTTTTAATATTTTTATGGGGTTTTTTAGCTAGAGTTCCTGTTTTCAGTTTATAGTTCTCGTTTCAAAGTTTACATTGTTGAGAATTGGTCTAGTTTCTGATTCATCCTAAATATTCTTAAAATCTCTCTTTAATGTCAGATTTTGGCATATTTCCAAAATCTACCATTAATATAAATTCATTGTATTCAAACCAAGACTACACGTAACCAAGTATATTGGTCTCTACAGAGAAACCTTGCCACGACTATGATTGTGATGCACCGAAGGCATATAGGGCACATCGGTTTTGTTTTTTTGCATTACACTATAGATGGCAGGCAGTAGAATGGAAGTCGTTGACGAGATGTGCAAGAAGGAGCGATATTGTTCATATAGATTGACTTGGCTTGAAATTCAAACATAGGCACTACCTTCTTCATGTGCTTCTTATTCTCACTAGATTTCCTCGAGAAGAACATAGAACTCTTCCACGACTTCATTTTCTTCAAATGTTGCACCGATTTATGAAGTTGATCCAATGGGGCTTTCAAATGCGAGATAGGTGATGCCTCCTCCTTGCGTTGTTGATGCAATTGAGCCTCTGCATGCAACTGTGAAATCCATAGTAATTATTAAAATAAACATTACAATATAAGAATATCCTTAAAAACTGTAAAATGCACCTATCTTCTTGTTTCTCTTATTGCAAACTGTAAATATCTATAAGAGGTAGTCTAACATGTGATCTGAGTGAGAACCTGAGCATAGTCTATTTCTAGATCAAAGCAAAAATAATCAAACTAGGAATGCCCTAACATGGGTATGTCAGAGCTAACGTTGCCACTTGAAGACATTGAAAAATAAAAATAAAAACAAATCACAAAGCCATGGCTTCGTCTATATCATATTTTGAACATTTTCTTGAATAGAACCACCCAATTTTTTGGAAATCCAATTTGATAATTCCCACAAGCCTACTGCTAAGATCACAACCCCGCTACCCTAGTTTTATGATAACTTATAGTTAAAAAGTGAACATGCATTAATGCTCTGTGATCTGGTCGATAATTGTTATTAGCTTCAGTTCTAGTGGCTTAACTCTTGGATTTTCTTTACCAACACCTGCCTTACAATTACTAATATTATGTCATTCAAACATTCATATTTTTGTCCCAAATACGAGCCAATTTGGTCACCATGATGTGTACATTATCCTTTATGTCCCATCATTTTCATCACATTTTTTTCCTTGTATGGAGATGGAAAATATTATTTATTTCTAATTATGTAATGGTAGATATGTATAATGAAATTAGATAGTCATTAATATTTCTTGAGTAACAGTTTCATTAATGCATTGGCAGTATATACCAACCTATGGATTTGGGCAAGTACAAAATCGAAAGGTTGACATACATGCCTCGTGTATTAATGGATCTATAACTCCAGAAATATTGGTTGTCAAATTAGATGAACATTGCATATACTTAAAATTGAATAATGCACAATAAACTTACATTGATCAGATTACATATATACATGAAGTGTTGTCTCAAGATAGGTAGATTAACTTGGACACACAATCACTTGGTTGAGAGAATATCTCAATCACACACCAATCTAAGAAACATCTAGATTTAAACAACTCCTAAATAATAGGAACAAACTCCTTTACATTAAAAGAATCACAACTAAGACAAGTAGGAATTATATTTCCAAGTCACCCCCTTAATGACTACTTGTCTCAACCTCAATATGCAAAATCTAATTATGATCCTCATATTTACAAACATGATAAAAAATAATATGTCAACGTCCATATAAAGGAACAACCATCTATCAGAATGCATGGGTATCAACCATTGCAATCATCAATCTACTAGGATGTCCTCCATGTACATGTTTCAGTCAACCATTACCTGCATACCCGCACCTATACCTACAAATCCCCCTCCATCATTGTAATCCTAGGTTTTCTCAGATTACCCATAACCATGCTCTAGGTTTTATCAACTTATCCTAAACCATGCCTAGGGTTTTGTCAGCTAACCCTAAACCATGCCTATAGGAATCCCTATCCACTGACTCTCACATGGGGTTTCTGGATTATCACAAACCTACACTGCAAAGTGGTTTCTGGCTTACCACAAACCTGCACTTACACTATCACAAGTGGTTTTTGGCTTACCACAAAATTGCAAGCACAAAGTGGTTTTAAGATTACCAAAAACTTCATGGGGGTACACATGCCTCATTAGGCTTGCATTACACACTCCAATTCATGGAGTTACTAGATACATACTATCCAAAGACCAAGACACAAACATCATACTTGCTTACTATTACATGTGTGATTCACATTACATCATAATATTCATTTTGATTTATTCTTCAACACACAATTATTGACCTTGTTTTTCCATCTCTATTATTGGTTCAACTATCCATTGCTTCAAGCAACTTCCTCTAAAATTAGATCCAAATTTGGTGTCTTCGACTTGAATCTTTCCAATTTAAATTTGCAATTGTTAGAGTGATCAATTCTAACAAATTGCATTTACATATATACATGTTAATTTGATTAAGCTCAAGATATTTCATTTACAAAACCTAAAGGAAAATTCAACAACACAATTCATTTCACCAAGCATATACTCACTTACGACATAATGAAAGTGTTGGTTTCATCTTTACCCATGTAGGATGAGTTATCCTCTATCTTCCTTTGGTGCTATTGATAGATCATCATGACAATGACTTGCATTAAGGCGACAAACCATTTGTGACAATAAACGTTACTAAACATATCAACAACCAAGATTGACAATGCGATGGAAATCTCCATTAACATGTCATCATGAGAAGTAAGTAATAAATGCCCAAAGTTTCTTTAACTTGAATATGAAAGTAAAATGATGAGTAAGTCTCACTAAATTTCCTATACCTATACTTTGGGCTCCAATGACTACTTTGTATTAATTAAAATCTATCACTATAATCACCAGATGCAATCTGTTCTGAGTGACTCGCTGGCTAAATAGTGCTCCATGTTTAAAGCCATGGTGACCATGGACTCAACCCCTATATTCTTTAGGCCTTATGGAGTTTGCATGTTGACCACGATACTCTTAGCCAGATCAGCGCCATCATACTTAAAGGGTGTATTGTAATCGTATGACTTCACCATTGAGCTTATTCAATGCTAAGAGATTTCTGAAGGAGTTTTTGATCTTAACAATGGCATGCACATCTGCACTATCGAACATACAACTCATTGTATTACGCACTATGCCTTGCGGATCCATAGGTGAAGGCACGAGAAATCAATGCCAAACTTAGCCACCACTCCACTGTCAAAGGACCTCCACTCCTCCATCATCGAAGGACCTCTGACTTTCGTTGACAAACCTATAAGATTTAATCGAAGAATTGCCACTGCATACGTTATGTGCACCAAATTAGAGACCTTGATGTGGAAGACATGATTGGGACACAAATCCTCCTCGTTATCCATGGTGGGAACGATGCCAATGACCAACAACAAAACATTTTGGTAATCACCGCCAATTTTCATGTCATTGTTCATGTGTTGCAAGAGCTTCAGCAGAAATCTAGGTATTAGAGATGCCATTTCGCCCCCCATGGGATCTCTACAAACCTCCTCTCCTAATATAATGGAACAGTAATAGTCACAACCTAGATTAGATTGATTAACATCCCAAGAAATTTTTGTATTAGTCAATTTCTTGTGATTGACTCATGCTCGGGCAACAAGTTTAATATCACAGAGCACCACACTCCCTCGAGTCTCATAACGTTGATTAATGGAGATACAAAACAATAAAACAATACACAAATACTTTCTTATTTCTGTGGCCTAGGAGGGGCCAAGGTCCCAGGCTGAAACAAGCTTTGATACCAACTTAAAATTGAATAATGCACACTAAACTTACATTGACCATATTATATATATACATAAAGTGTTGTCTCAAGATAGGTAGACTAACATGGACTAACAATCACTTGGTTGAGAGAATATCTCGACCACACGCCAATCTATGAAACATCTAGATCTAACCAACTCCTGTATAATAGGAACAAACTCCTTTACATAGAAAGAATCACAACTAAGACAAGTAGGAATTATATTTCCAAGTCATATATATACCTTCACACAACATTCAATGTTACATAGTAATGGAGTGATTAATGTTATATGATGATGAAGTGACTTGCATAACATTCAATGTTATATAACAAAATAAATATTACATAAGTGTTTGATAACCATCCTTTAAAGGTGAATGGTGATTTCACTATTCATAAATACTAATAACCATATTTTTAGAGGTGAATGGTGATTTCACTATTCTTTATGTTGTACATTTTTAGTAATTGGTTATGGTTTTATAACTGTAGTTTATTTGTTATATTTTTTGGACGGTTTTCTACATTTTATCTTGTTAAAATTGCTGTAGAGATTTGTTGGAATTACAAGTTTGAACTGTGAACTTTCCACAATCAAAGTGTCCCAAAAGTTTTTTAGGGTGTCAAAACCTAATTTAAACAACAAAAATAAAAAATGTAATCATATCCAGAGGACCATAACCATTAGTAATGACAACAAAACAAAGGGCTATGGTAGAGAATGAAAATGACAGATGACAACCTAAAAGCGTCTAATAAACTTCCTACATTCTATGCCTACGAAATAACAAACTAGCGAGATAATTAAAAACATGGGTTTTCAAAAAAATAGATGAAATGCTTTGTCTAACTACTAGCCTAGATCCATCTTAACTCTGGATCTATCAAGCATTGAAAGGGATCAAATCTATCGTGGTGCAAACCTTTCCTCAAGTTTTCCACTCAAAAAAGAGGTTTGCACCTCGAGATATTTGATCCCTCTCAGCACTTGATAGGTTCGGAGTTAAGATGGATCTAGGTTGGTTTTAGTCGTGTGCAGCCAAGGAAAATCTATCGAACATATGATTAATTTTATCAATAATATCCAAATACATATAATATTAATATAACTATTTTAAATATGCTAAATATGTCTGAGATTTATCTGGTCATTTTAATTTTAAATTTGCTTAGTTACCTCAATTTGTTGAGTTGATAAATAACTTCAATAACTTTAATGATGAAAAATGATGAAATAAAAATTTTGAATGCAAAGTTACAATGTAATAGCGTTCAATGATAGAAAATGTGAATAATAAAAATGTAGTCAATTACAAATAGTCTTCATCGTGATCAATCTCAAACTATTTTCTTCTACTATTTTTATTGTCACCCTTATTATTTTTTTCATATTTTCATATCGATTATATGAAAACAAAAGTTGAAATCGTAAACCATTTAGATATTTAGCTCGAGCTATTGAAGTAAACATCATAGCTTGTCTCTCTTGCTCTCCAATATTAATAGGTTGAATCACTATAACACAAAAATCAATGTACATTGTCAATAATCAATAATTTTTGTGCTTACACTGAAATCAATGCACAATATTAATTCAATGGCTTTAAATCAAATTTACCATCATACGTCCAATTACATCAAATCAAAAATCAACATATACAGTGAAATCAATGCATCTAATGCAAGAAATCAAATAATATTATAAAACAACATCTACACTGAAATCAATGCATCTAATGAAAGTAATCAAACAGGATTAGAAATCAAAATCTACACTCAAATAATTGCATCTAGTGAAGGTAAGTAAATAAGATTAGAGACCAACATCTAAACTGAAATCAATGCATCTAGTGTAAGCAATCAAATTGGATTAGAAATCACCATCTACAATGAAATTAATGCATTTAGTGCAAGCAATCAAATAGGATTAGAAATCATTTACATTGAAATCAATGCATCTCGTGCCAGCAATCAAATATAATTAGAAATCAACATCTACATTGAAATTATGCATCTAGTGCAAGAAATCAAATATGATTAGAAATCACCATCTATACTCAAATCAATGTATTTAGTGCAAGTAATCAAATAATATTATAATTCATCTACATTGAAATCAATGCATCTAGTACAAATAATCAAATATCATTAGAAATCAACATCTACACTAAAATTAATGCATCTAGTTCAAGAAATCAAATAGGATTAGAAATCACCATCTACACTGAAATCAATGCATCTAGTGCAATAAATCTTCTTCCCTCTCTCTCCCCTCCATCTATATCTATATCTCCCTCCATATCTCCTTCATCTCTTTATCTCACCCTCCCAAAAACTCATGCTCTCTCACTCAATATCTATCAATCTCTCAGTCTCTCCCTCCTTGTCTCGATCTCTCTCTTCTTTCTCTTCACCTTCCATCTATATCTCTATCTCGCTCTGTCTCTTTATATTACCCCCAAAACATACACTCTCTTACTCCAATCTATCTATCTATCACTCCCTCTTCCTCTTTCCCTCTCTCTCTCTCTCTTCCCCTTCTCTCCCTCTCCCCTGCTTCTATCTCTCTTCCCTCTTGTTTTCCTCTCTCCTTCTCTCTTCATCTTCCTTATAGCTCCCTCTCTCTCTCCATCTTTCTTTCTCTATGAGTTTCTTCTTACCTCCCTCTCTCTCCCCCACCATCTCCATATATCTTTCCCTACCTCTCTCCACTCTCTCACATTCTCTCTCTCTTCCTTTCTCTCCCACCCCTCTCTCTCTCTCCCTTCACCTTCTAACTCTATTACTATGTGCCTCTCCCTCTCTTTCTCTCCTTCTTTGACTCATTATCTCACCCCCAAACATACAAACTCTCTCTCCATATCTCCCTTGTCACTCCCTCTCTCTCCACTTCTCACTCTCTATGTATTTCTTCTTCCCTCCCTCTCTCCCCCTCCAACTCCATCTCTCTATCCCTCCCTCTCTACTCCTCCTCTCTCAAGTCCTCTCTTTCTCTCCTACCTTTGTCTCTCTTCCCCATATCTCTCTCTCTCTCTCTCTCTCTTCCACCATCACTCTCTTCCTCTCTCTCCCTTTCTCTCCACCCCTCTCTCCCTTTCTCTCCACCCCTCTCTCCCTCTCTTCAATCCAATCCTATATCTCTCTCTCTCTATATTTTCACCCCAATCCTCTATCCCCCCCATCTCTCTCTCTCTCTCTCTCTCTCTCTCTCTCTCTCTCTCTCTCTCTCCAACTATGTTACTATATCCCTCATTTTCTCTTTCTCTCTCCTTCTCTCCCCCCTTATCTCCATATCCCCTTCTATGCCTCTTTATCTCACCCCTAAACATACATACTCTCTCTCCATCGCTCCCTTGTCACTCTCTCTCTCTCTCTCTCCACATCTCACTCTCTATGTCTTTCTTCTTTCCTCCCTCTCTCCCTCTCCAACTCCATTTCTCTATCCCTCCCTCTCTCCTACTCTCTCTCAAGTCCTCTCTCTCCTACCTCCCCCTCTCTTCCCCCATCTCTCTCTATCTCTCTCTCTCTCTCTCTCCAATCCTCTCACTATCTCCTTCCCTCCCTCCTTCTCTCTCTCCCACCTCCATATTTATATCTCTCTGTGCCTATCTTATGCTTCTCTACCTATCTCTCTCTTCATTCCTCCTCTCCCCTCTCTTTCATAATATCATTCCCTCTATTTCTCCACCTCTATCATTCTATGTCTTGGTTCTTCCCTCCCATATCATTATATGTCTTTTTTCTTCCCGCACATATATACCTAGAATTAATATATGTATCATGATATATTATTATATATTCTAATATAACTAATTTAAATATAGTATATTAATCCAAAGTTATTAAATTTAATAATATTAATATAAAAATATATTAATATTAATATTAATATTAGGGTTTATTAATATTTTTTTGCATGGTATTAATAATAACTTGGTCCATAGTATTTGGCCCATCCACTTGGTATATATCTATATGCTTATTTCTAATTCTATTTGATATATTTTTATTTTTTACAATATCTCTTTATACCTGTTTTATATAAAAAGAGGTTTTATTTAATTACCATGCCTCTAGTTTATTTATATTTTATTTATTTACCATATATCTTTTTATGTATAATTAGATTAGAAATGACCGACATTACATTAAACATAATAATTAGATTGATTTTTAAAGTGCGCCTACATTAAATTAAAAATGTTAAATGTTAAACATTACATGTTAAATTTACATTTACATTTACATTTACATGTTTAAGTGAGATCTACCTACATTGAGTTATAGAATACAAATATGCTAAAACAGTCTTAAGAAACAAACTTGGAAATTTTATATAATAATACTAATCTAGTGTGAATATTTATTTTCCTTTTATGAAAATAAAAATTTAACCACTAATATATATTACTACCTGACCCATTACTCATTGTTACCCAACCATTTTATCATAACCACAAAGTGCAATGGATTCTGCACAATCCTCTTCCACGAAAAATTATTTTCAAATTTTTTTATCGCTTTTTGGAATAAATCCTAAACATAATTGATTGAATTTTGCATAACCCTCTTCCACAAAAATTTATTTTCGAATTTTTTTATCACTTTTTGGAATAAATCCTAAACATAATTACTTTCCTCTTGACCTTTTGATAGATCACTATTTCAATATTTCCTGGACTTCCAAATGTAAATCCAGGAAGTCTACTTTGATCTGATGTTAAATTGCTATCTAGTTGTGTAATTGTAAACAAATGACTGTACTTACTCAATTCGAAGACCTTGAACACTTTTGACATATTATAAACCATGCCCCGCAATTTGGAATATCAAATTTGCAATTTGATATTAGGGGGTCAGCCTCGAACAACCGTTGGTGGGTTGTAGCTCCATTTTTTATGCATTCCATTGGAATGCTTATAAATTTTTGTGGAGTCTCATCAAAGACAAAAGGAGGATTTCCATGATAGCAGGTTCATAATGGAGAGTAGCAATCCAATGATTGAGAACTAATATTCCATAGGGTACATTCGTTCTAGTGTATCGCCATGAGGAGCCCCGGTACTATTTGTTCGAAAGAAGGATGGGAATTTAAGGTTGTGCATTGACTACCAATAACTAAACAAACTCATTGTCAAAAACAAATATCCTTTACCTCAGATTGACAACTTATTTGACCAAGTGCAGGGGGCAGTGTATTCTCTAAGATTGATCTAAGATCTAGTTATCACCAAATCCAAATAAAGGACATGGACATCCGTAAGATTGTCTTCTGAACTCACTATGGTCATTACGAGTTTGTCATACTACCTTTCAACCTTACAAACACCTCAGCTACTTTTATGAGCCCGTTGCACAGTGTATTTGAACCTTTTCTAGATAAATTTGTGCTGATTTTTATTGATGATATATTAATTTATTCAAAAAATCAGGAGGGACACGAACAACATTTAGGAATAGTGTTGCACATTTTGTGAGATAATCAACTATACGCTAAGTATAACAAGTGTGATTTTTACAAAGATAAAATTCAATATTTGGGTTATGTTATATCATTTCAGGGCATAGTGTTTGATCTAGAGAAGATCAAAACAATAATGGAATGGATAGCCCTGAAAAATGTTGTAGATATTAGATCCTTTTTGGACTTGGTAGGTTATTACTGTCGATTCATTAAAAGAAATTCAAAAATAGCTTTTCCTATGATCTCTCTATAGAAAAAAGGGCATGCTTTTCATTGGACAGTAGAATGCTGCCAGAGTTTTGAGCAGCAGAAGTAGTTACTCACCTCTGCACCACTGTTGAAAGTAGTAGATCCAAAAAAATCATTTGTTGTTTGCAGAGATGCAAGTAAGGAAGGAGTTGGTGGAGTATTAACTCAAGAGGGAAAGGTCATCGCATATGAATCATGTAAATTGAAAGAATATGAACATTGGTACTCTGCTTATGATCTAGAGTTAACAGTAGTTGTACGCGCGTTTAAAATGTGGCGGCACTACCTTTTAGGAAAGAAATATCTATTGTTAACCGATCACAATAGTTTAATAATTTTTTTTAATTAGTCAAGCTTGAATGCTTGATAGGCCCAGTGGATTGCATATATAAGAGAATTCGACTTCGATATGAAGCACCTTAAAGGTAAAGAAAACCGGGAGGCTGATGCATTAAGAAAAAAATGCATTGTGTCTATGAAATACATCTGTGTTAGGCGCAATCTAACCTCCCTAAAATTATCAAGGAAGCATCCCTCAAGGATCCAAAATATGCTTTTCTATTGCAACAAGTAGTAGAAGATTGGAAAATGGGAAACAGTCTGATTATGATATAACTCCTGAAGAATTGCTGACATTCAGAAACAAAATTTGTGTTCCCAATAAAAATTTTGTTAAGGAATTATTACTGGATGAATTTCATAGGAAGCCTTATGCCACCCATCCAGGATATCAGAAACTTTTAATAGCTATCTAGAAAAGTTACTTCTAGCTAGGATTAAGAAAGGGTGTTATGGAGTACTTATCCAAGTGTTTGGAAATTTCAGTTAGTAAAGGCATAGCATCAACATCCTGCAGGTCTCCTGCAACCGTTACCTATTCCTGAATGGAAATGGGATACGATCACTTTAGATTTATTACAAGACTACCCCACACTAGAAGTTAGCATGATTCAATTATGGTTGTAGTGGATAAGTTGAGCAAAACAACCCATTTATACCTATGAAATCCACCTACAAGACAATAGAGATAGCATATATATTCATGAAGGAAATATTCTGATTACATGGGATACCCCGGGTTGTGATTTCTGACAGAGATGTAAAATTTACATTCGCTTTTTGGAAATCCCTTTTTGTTGGGTTGGGTTCTCAGATTCAATTAAGTACTGCTTACCATCAATAAATGGATGGCCAAACAGAACTCTTAAACCAAGTCCTCGAAGATATGTTAAGAATGTTCATTATGTAGCAACCCCACAAGTGGGAGGATTACCTCAATTTAGTAGAGTTCGTGCATAACAATGGCCATCACGGGTCTTTAGGTATGAGCCCTTTTGATGTACTATATGGAAGGAAGTGTCGAGTACCCATAGACTAGAATAAGTTGGGTAATAAGTTAGCATTGGGTCCTGATATGTTAGCTAAGATGGAGGCCACAGTGAAAAAGGTTCGCCATAACTTAAAGGCCATGCAAGATAGGCAAAATGTTTATGCGGATAAAAGGAGGATTCATAAAGAATTCCAGATATGGGATCATGTATACTTAAAAGTTAAACCTCGAAAAAACATGCTACGATGGAAGGGATGCACCAAAATGGCACCATGATATTGTGGACCGTTCCAAATCCTGGAACAAATCAGACTAGTGGGATATAAATTAGCACTTCCAGGCCATATCCAGGTTCACAATGTCTTCCATGTATCCTTTCTAAAAAAATATGTATACAACCCTTAGCATATAATTAACTGGGAAAATATACAGTAATAGGAGCAAATGAATATGTGATGTCAAAATTGTTGTTTGGTGCAATTCTAACTATCAATTATGATTTGTGTAGGTCGAGCTTGAGGGAGAGTTCTTGGTAGAGCCTCTTTGTATTCTAGATCGGAGAGAAACCACCTTACGGAAGCGAACCATCCCTTATGTTAAAGTGCAATGGATGCACTTTGGCCAAGAGGGAGCCACTTGGGAAGAAGAGGAGATCATGTTGCAGGCCTATCCTACATTATTTTCTTAGAAGAACACCAAGTACGATGTTCCACATAAGGGGGGAGAGTTGTAACACCCTTTTGTTGCATCATATTTACTTTTTTTTTTTACCAAGTTTATGTAGAACTTAGAAACTTTTAAATTCACTTAACATGTTTGTTAAGAAGTTAAGGCTAGAAAAGTCAAGTATCATGACATTTTTGTTTAAAGAAATTAAACAGGGTTAATTAAGGAAAAACACTAAATACTAAACAATTATAACAACTCCTTGAACATTTACAAATGGTTTCTAACCTTTTTCCCGAAAAGAGGGAAGGAAAGGGCAGCAAGGGGGCTGCAAGAATTTTTCCTTGAGTTGGGTAGCGATACCAGTGGGAAGATTTCAATTATGGACAACAGTCAAATGGGTGTGTGACTTGAGGCTCGACAGTAGTCCTGATGTTAGATGATCCAAAAATACTTTATTATCAAAGGTTATAAAATTGAAATAAAATAATTATTAATTTAAGAAATTAAATTAATAATTATTATTCTAGAATGATTAATTAATTAATAGAGACAATTAGAAATTAGTATATTGTTGTAACAAGATATGGCTCTCCAAATGTGTCGTATCTTAGGCTCTATTTTAGGAGATTAGTTAGCTAGTTGGTTTGAATAGCATTTAATGTAAATGGACACTTGTTATTTAATAAGTGATCCATAATTAGAGGTAGTTAGGACATGGAGCTTATAAATAGCTCATTGCAAGAGTGTTTGGTTGTTCGGGTGTAAACTCTTGCAAAATCAATTATGTAATTATTTTTTCTGATTAATAAAATTATGTGTCTGAGGACACTTCTGCCATTAGTATAGACAGAAATAGACATGAGATCAAATCATACAACATATAACATAAGAGATAAATGATCTAATTAACATAATTATATACAAAAATGGATCAATATGAAATCAAAGTCTATGTAGGTGATTAGGGAATCCTGCAAATTATAATAATAAAAGCATAATTGAGAAAGAAAAGTTCCATCTATATTAATAAAAATGGAGAATAGACTTACAACCTTGAACCCTTGATATTGCAAGTCCCCTCCCATAATATTCAACCCTCTCCTTGAATGAATAACCTTCCAACCTTATTCTGATAACATAAGCCTACTTCTAATAGTCCTCCCCCAATCCTCAGACCTATAGTAGCTTTATAGCCCAAGAATGGGAAGTTTGGGATCCATTCTACAATGGATGAGATCCACTAATGGTGGGATAGGGGTTCCACAAAGAGAGGGAGTTCTCCATGATGGGAGGCATGAGAGTTGAATAGGCACCCATTCGAAGCTTATTAGTTGGAATAGATAAGGCTAACAATGGTGCTAGAATTTACTTTTTAGTGTTACATTTATTAATTCATGTATGCATGCCACCATGTAAGATAGGGCACACTTATGCATAGTTTCTAATGGACTTCTCTGCATATGCACAAAGTTTGACTAGGGAACTATGTAGGAAACCAAAAATAGGGTTTTGAACCTTTGGATCTAGTAATTTCACTCTATTTGGGATAATTTCGATTCTAAATTTGCAAGGGAATACCTTGGGAAAAAATTACGGATAACAAAAGATCCAAACTGATGGTCATTTTCCTAATGCGAGGAAATGACGTGTAACAAAGGGGCACCCGAATTGGTACTGGAAAAGGAGGGGAAAAGAGAACAAAGGAAATAATAAGTTCTTGTTCAGAAGATTGAGGTATCCCATGGTTTGTAAAAGTTTGGGAGAGAGAATCATCTGGGGGTTTAGATTCAAAATATCTCAAGGAGAGTAAAATCAAATTATGAAAATTTTCCATAATGAAATATGAATCAATAACTGCCTTGGGAAATTCACAAAAAAGGTGAATAAATCAATTATGAAAGTACTTTCTAGATTCACCAGGTTCCATTATAAGCAAATCAATTCTATTAAATACATCTTGATAATCATACCTGTTAAAGGATTCACGAAGCTTCTTAATAAGTTGCTTGAGTTAATAGATAGAAGCAACATGTAATATATGACACCATTTATTAACTCAACTTCCAAATCTGATGGTGAAAAACCTGGCCATTAAAATGGAAAATGTTAGTTCTAATATTGGAACATTAAGTCATTCCTTGCTTCTCTAAAGAATATTTTCTCTCTTGTATGCCTTGTAGAGAAGCCAAGACCAGCTCTCCAAAAGCTTAAGCCTCCAGAAGCCTTTTTCTTGAGTTATGAGGTTACATTTATAATAAGGGGAATAACCTTTCATGTCTTGATGAGTCTTGGAATCATAATGTGTCCTTTGGACTTCTAAAAATCTCTTCAACTTCCAACATCTTTTGGACTTCTCTATATGACTTTTGGACTTCTCCTAAAAAAAATTTCTCCATATATGACTAAGTGAATTTCCACATTCCACGTATGACTCTTGGACTTCCACACATTACAATTTGTCTTTTAAAATGACTATAATACTACATTATGACTTCCACATCATCGTATGATGAGACTTGACATGTTACTATCTTTGATGATTGGGACTAATAGTGACTGATGACATGGAATTTCTCCCATGGTGACATGGATTCCAGTGTGTTTGTTCTTTGTCATCATTTTCTGGTGATTCCACTCTCATAAGGGTCTTCAATCTTGGAGTCCCCATGGTGCTTTGATCAAAAAGTTTCAAGGGTGTAATTGGTTCTTCTTGTGCTTCCTTTGTTTATCCTCTTTGATCGATCTTCCTTGTGTGCACTTGCCAAAATTTCCCTAGAATACCTATTTATGCAGTCACTCATGATAGGAAATTATTAGTTTAAACATCTCCTACTCTACCATCTTTTATGCATATTTTCTTGTTCATGCCCTTTCGATGTGATTAAAATAGTGAATAGAGCTTTATGGTGCAAGGGAAGACTCTAAAAGTTTGAGGGACAGAGGAAGAGGAGCTTTGAGGCATCAACATGTGCTAATGCACCCTGAGGAAGAAAGAAATGAAGGGTGCATGTCGCAAGTCCAAAGGATGAAGGGGAAAGCTTAATGATTACCAATTGTGTTATGTACCCAAGGGAAACAGGGAGGGCACAATGTGCACTCCCAAAGGTTTAAGGGTGAGGCTTCGTGCCTTCAGGGTGCACTCATGGGCCTAATAGGCCTCATGAAGGGCATAGGGAACACTCTTGAAGGATGATGGTTAAGGCTTTGTGTCTTCAAGGCACATTAGTTTGCTTAAGTCAAATCAAGAGGGAACATGGCGCATCGAGGAAGGTTAAAGGGTTGAGCTTCAAGATGTGCTAGTGTGCTCAAGGAGGGCGCACTTCTTCAAGTCGAAGGAGTGCACTCAAGGAAGACTTAGTCACTTTTTGATGGTGCAATTCGGAACCGGGAAGGGCCTCGTGCTTTTGGAGTTTTCCCAACCCTATGGGAGGGCAGAGGGAACACCTCTAAATAGTGAAGGGTCACCCATTAAGGTTTCAAAGTGCACTCGTGTGCTCTAGGCTTGAATGGAGTCATTTTGCAACTAAAATTTGTCTAACTTTGGATGATTGGTCAAGGGATGAGAAAGATGACTTCTAGACATAAAACCATGTGCGACACATACTAACTCATGAGGAAAACCTATAAAATATTGATGAACAATTAATATACATAGAAACACCACTTTATGCACATTCCCCAAGTACAAACAGTGAATTGTGTGTGACTGTCACCTAAAAGTGTCGTTTTACAACAAGAAAAGTGTTTTGACCATGAAATGCATATAAGTATATTCAGATGAGTGCAATGAAACTCAAGAACACTAAAAAATTATGAAACAACATAGAACGATACTTGATGACCAAGGCAACACTTGACATAAAAACGAGTTAGGCTACAAAATTAGAATGTAATGAAATTTGAAGGGTGTTGTAGCAACAATAACACTTCGCAATGCACTAGACCAACTTCAGCTTATATGTTTAGGAATTAGCTTTAAGTTAATGGTCAGAACTTCAAGAAGTGTTGATTGCCTCAAGTTCCCCATTTGGACCTAGTTTCATACATAGAAGTCTCTCTTTTCTCCACTTGGTTGAACTCACACAAAGATACATTGTATCACAATCATTTCATAAATAATCTACCTCATTGCCGTGTCAAGTATTGCCTTGGTCGTCAAGTGTCATTTTGTGTTTTGTCATATGTTTTGAGTGTTATTGAGTGTTTGTAAGTGTCATTGCATTGATTTGAATATCCTTATATTCATTTCATGGTCACAACACCTTTCTTGTTGTAAAATGACACTTTTGGGTCACAGTCACACACACTTCATCGTTTGTACTTGGGGAATGTGCACAAAGTGACATTTTGATGTAGATTCATTGTTGATCAAGATTTTCTAAGTTTTCTTGATGATTTAGTATGTGTCACACATGGTTTTATGTTTAGAACTCATCTTTCTCATCCCTTGACCAATCATCGATATTTACATAAATTTCGGTTGCAAAACAACCCCATTAAGGCATAGAGAACATGAGCACACTCTGAAGCCTTGATGGGTGACCCTTCACTATTCAGAAGTGCACCCTACACCCTCCCATAGATCTGGGCACACTCCAAAAGCATGAACACCCTTCCCTGTTCCAAACTTCACCCTCAAAAAGTGACTAAGTCTTCCTTCAATACCCTCCTTTGACTCAGAGAATTATGCCCTCCTTGAGCACAATGGCACATCCTGAAGACCTGAAGCTCAACCCTTCAACCTTCTCCGATGTGTTATGTTCTCTCATGAATTGAATTGAGTGCATTGTCACACCCTTAAATCATATTTCCTTAACCTTCACCCTTCAAGAGTGTGCCTTGTGCCCTTTTTGAGGCCTCGTAGGCACATGAGCGCACCTCGAAGGCACGAATCCTCAACCTTCATCCTTCAAGAGTGTGCCCTACACCCTCCCTCTTTCCCCTGGGCACATAACAAACTTGGAAATTTCGAAGCCTTCCCTTTCATCCTTTGGAATTGTGACATGTTCCCCACCTTGATTTCTTTCTTCCTTAGGGCACATGAGTGCATGCCAAAGCCTTGAAGCTCCTCCTCCTTTGTACTTTAGCCTTTCAGTGTGCACCCTTGTGCTATAAAGATCCATTCACCATTTTAAGAGCATCAAAAGTCCATGACTAAACAAATATGCATAAAACATGGTAGAGTAGGATATTTTTAAACTTATAGTTTCTCATCATGAGTGATTACAAAAACATCTATTCCAGGGACCTCATGGAAAGAACATGCAAGGAAGATTGTGCAAAGACGATGAAAAAAGGAAGAACAAGAAGAACCAAGAACATGCTTGAAAGTTGATGATTAAATCAATGCAAATTCCAAGATTGAATACCCTTCAGATGGTGGAAGCTCCAGGATCAAATAATGACAAAGAAAAAACATTGTAGGAGCCATGCCACCATTAGAGAAAGTCCATATCATCAGTCACTATTAGTCCCAGTCATCAAAGATAGAGTGACATGTCAAGTATCATCATATGATGATGTGGAAGTCATGATGTAGTATTGTAAACATTGTTAAAGACAAAATTTAATGTGTGGAAGTCCAAGATTCATATTTGGAATGTGGAAAGTCACTTAGTCATATATGGACAAAACGTTTTTTTCAGAAGTCCAATATTCATATAGAAAAATTCAAAAGACATTGGAAGTTAAAAAGTTATTTAGAAGTCCAAAGGACACATTAGAAGTCCAAGGGTCATGAGGGTAATTCAAGACTCGTGGGGATATGGAAGGTCATTCCCCTTATTATAAAAGCAACCTCATAACTTACAAAAAAAGATTTTGGAGCCATAAGCTTTTGGAGAGCTAGTCTTAGCTTCTTTACTTGGCATAGGAGAGAGAAACTATTCTTTGGAGAAGCAAGGAGTGACTTAATGTTCCACTATTGGAACTAGTGTTTGCCATTGTAATTGATGTACTTGGATATTTCACCTTATAATTGAAGCTCTATGAGCCAACACATTTTCATGCATGTATCACAAATTTTTGAAGACTATTCTTGGGATGTTTACAATATATATTGTGTTCATATGTACTGGAGAAATTAAACTATTTTAGTGGATTCAGTACTCGTCATGTTGAATGTCTGTTGTATTCACTTTAATATCATTGTGTGAACTATTTCGCTAATGAATCCTTCCATTCTCTCATGTGCCTCCTCTAGGGTAGTGCTATTACTTTCCTAATAGAGAATCACTTCTTGTCTCCCCTCGTGAAGGTTTCCTTTTACATATTGTAGTTGGTGCTTCAAAATTTGAATTTACTTGGTTATTCAAGGTATACATATATAATCGCTTCTTTTATTTGTTGAAACAAAGGTGAATCTTTGTGTTATGGTGGTCAAGTCGATACTCCTAATGGGGCTCCTAATCCAAACAGTGTGAGGTCTAATTGGGACTTCACATCGGGGAAACCCCCTATATGTTGTTGGTATCCAACACCGTAAACAGGGTCATAACATTATCCTTCTAATTTTTCAATCTATTTGTTGCTATGAAAATTTCTTAAACTACTTTTAAATGAGCAAGCCATAACTCTCAAAACTTAGAGTTTCACTACCCTTTTCTTCATGTGTATTGTCCCATTTTAGTTCATATTCACCACCCAGAAATTTGTATCCCCTACTAATTTCTTATTAAACCATATCTTAACCATTTATTGGTGCACAATTAATTTACTCTTTGTTTTATTTCTTTATTCTTCCAATTTAAGTAGAGTATCACCCCATTTTTGTTAGGTAAACTTCACTTGGGGAAAGAGTCAAAGTTGATCGAGTCAAACAATGGTGGTTTTGGGCAGGTTATGTTCCTATAGAATCCATGTAATGAATATTTTAAAAGGCTAGGTGAAGAATTCATTGTAATAGGCTAGGGAGGTGAATGGTGAAGGCTCACGAGGCCAACTAGGATAAGTTTTGGCCAAGGGATCTAATGAAATTTCGTTAGCTAGGTCTTTCCCTAGAGTTGGGCTTTCCTTGGATATGCATTATTTTTATGTTTGTGTTTAAATTGTTTTGTTGGTTTAATGTTTCTCTTAGTAAATATATGTCTCGTTGGTTAATTTAATATATAATATTTAATAATTTATATAAAATCCACTTGTTGGCTTTAAGGGGGCAATTCTATTTTCAAGGATTTATTTGACCTTGTGAGTGTGAGAGAGGCACAAAGGTATGAAAAATGGAGCTTGAAGTTTTGGACTTGGTGGTTAACACAAATTGGATGGAGCTCAAAATGTGAGGAAGGATATTCTACACTGATGGATATTTTTAACCAAGAAGGGAAAGCATTGTTTGGATATTTGAATATGTCTTCAAGAGAGCACTCAATCTAAATTGTGGCATGACATATACCGATGAGAAATAAAATTATACCAAATTTGAGTTAACATTTTTGAGCCTATATTATAGAATTTGCATGGTGTGTTAGTTTCCAACAAAAAGATATGAGAAAATTGGTTTTGATGTCATGCCATGAGAGAATAGAACATGCTACAAGTGGTTTAAATCAAAGTCAAACCATAAAAATGGAAAAAAATATATCATTGGCCATGATAGAGAGGGTCAAACTACATGGAGTATGGCCATCCTTTGGACGTACCTTTCTAGGGTAAACAAATCTCACTACTAACGGAAATCAATAGTGAAATCCCCTGTCTTGTTGCTTGCTAAGAATAATAGGTCCTAGAAAATGACCTTTTAAGGAAAAAATTATGTCAAGTGGTTGTTTAGAGTGTCATCCAATTCAAGGACTAGCATCTATTCAAAAATAGGCGCTCTATATTCTTGTATGTAGACACTCAAGGAACTCATCATGGGATGCCATTTCTAGGACACACCCATTTTCTTGGAAGAGGTCATAAACTACATTATGGTGCTCAAGATTTAGGTCTAGGGAATGTAGGCACTCACAAGATGGTACACAAATTAGAGTGCTTATGATACTTGCTAGATCTAGGTATAGGTCATAAGTTTGAATTATGGGATGGAAAGGAAATGATGAAAATCATTTTGCACATAGAGCATGCAGAAGTCAAGATTGGTTGGCATGGTGGTGTTAGTAGATAAGATGGTGGCCATGGAGGTTAAGGTGGCATAAAGCCTTATGGATGTTGTGGGTTTAGTAACTAGGTAGGTGATTTATATTGGATCATTATATTGTTTTTCATCCATATCAACAGATTCGAAGAGGAAAATGTGGAGGAATCAATTCATGTGATTGTTTTTACTAGTGGTATCCAGTTTGGAAAAACATGTTTTGACACCTTCTGGGAGCATTTTGAGGCATTAAATGACATTTTTGGGGGTTCAAAATTTCCACTTATACATGACACATTTTCATGCTATTATACACATAGATATATTTCCAATGACGCAAAAATCATGTTAATCATAGTCAATATGTGATAGTTGTGCCACTCAAAAGTTGAACTTCTTGTTTTCACACCCATAATTTGGGATGATGTTGCATCAAACCCCATTATTCATTGAAAAGGGGCTAGCCACGTGATTATGATGTAAAATACTCTAGAAGAGTGTATATCATAACTATGGTTAAGAGTTGAGGTAGTCAAATTAACCACTAGCAGGTTATCAAGCTGTGTTATAACTAGGCCAGTAATAGGAAGAGAAATTCCATTATTTTGAGTGCATTTGTTCCATAGCTAAGAAAAATAGCCAAGAGGGATAGGAGATAGAGTACACAGAGAGGATTCATGCACTGTAGTACCCCATGGGACACAAGACATATTTCTTTGTATTCACATCCATATTTCCAGACAGAGAAAGACAACGGAGTGGCCTCACCTTCTAGCTAGGTTTTTCTCCCGAAAGGGTTTCCCAAAGAAAATATTGTGTCTCATGTGTGTCTAATATTTTTCTATTATGTTCACTATTTTCTGCATAATTTTCATTTGGATGCATGCACTATTAACAGTAAATCTACAAATCTAGCAATCCAATAAAACTATAATAGTGTAAAATTTCATATTTTAAATATAATATTATTATATTTGTTGTGATGAGATTTCTAGTGGAATATCCACAATATTTTATGGATCATATTCATATCAGAGCCATGTTTCTTTGGGTATTTTGTGGATATTTGTAGGGGATCTAGATTAGGAAGGGGGGTTGAAAATCATAAAACCCTATTCATATTTGATGAATCTGCGAATGACCCTTGTGATCCTGTAGAGGAGATATTTTCACAACTACAACAACAAGTGACACACACACACACGCACACATATGTATATATATCACAATGTAAATCTCCTCATGGTGTCCCTAAGAAATAATCTTGGGATATATGGAGAAGATGGGAGATCAAATGTAGAGGACAAATGAAAAGGAGGATTTAGATATTGCGAAGAAACAAAGAACCAGTCAAAGAAATAACTCAAAAAAGAACAACATAGTTCGAGTGTTGTGAAACAATCATAGTCCTTGTTTAAAATGGAAGCATAAGTTGACATCAATTTGTATCATGAAGAGATATATTCTTTGAAGATGAATCACTAGTTGCAACATCTAGAAGTTTATTTCAACATCCATCAAATTGAGTAAGGATAGAAGATCTCATTTGCATGGATAAAATTTGAGGGCCATGCACTAACTTGGTGGGAAAGACACACATAGACCCTGAGGTTGGAGATAGAGTCTACAATGATGAAGTGGGAGGACTTAAAAACCCTCATTGAGTCATATTTTTATCCCATTGGGTACGTAGAGGACCTGTGGATTTGATGATAATATTTTAGGTAGAAGCCAGGCCAAAGTGTGTAGATGTCCACCAAAAAGCTAAGAAAAATGGACATAATGTTGGGTACCTCCCCAAAGAACTTAGAAGTAATCCTCAAGTATTTGAGGGATTTTCACTGCCATCTACGAGAGAAAGTGATGTTGTTCAATTCCAAATCAATGGACGAGGGTTGTGTATAGGCACAATAACTGGAGAAAATAGTCATGACGAGAGTTTAATCGAATGGATTGAAGAAGAAGGAGAAACAAGATGATTCTAAGGAGGGGAAGAAGAAGGAAAAAATGGGAAAAGATAGATATATGACAACTAAAACACACCAGTGTAAAAATCCCAACAACCACTACAACCACTGCAAAACTGATGACCATACAAAGGAGAAGTGTTGGAAGTTTCATCTAGAGATAAACATGGTGAATAGAAAGAAAGAATAAGAAGAAGAATCTTGTGGCTATATATTCGAGAAACCAAGTTGAAAGCTACTCAAATGTGGATGAGAAGATTAGCCTTCAAACAAATGAAGAGAAAGAAATGACCAAACTCTTTCATATAAAGATACATGTCAAGAAGACGAAGATTGATGCTTTGTTTTTCTTAGGATCGTCGGTGAATCTCATTGCGATAAAGTTGGTCAAGAAGTTTGGTTGGAAGTTTGTGATCATCCAAACCCATATCCACTAGGATGGGTAAATAAGGATGCATAGCTGAAGGTAATGAAATAGTACAAAATTAAATTTGCTATTAGTTCTTATTTTATTGATGAACTAGAACTAGATGTGATTCCCATTGATGTATGTGGATTTATGTTTGGGAGTCCCTAAATCTACATCAGAGATGAAATATTAATGTGGAGATCCAACTAGTACCATCTTGTCAAGGATGGAAAATTGTTCATCACCAATGTGCACAAAGGCAAGTAAAAGATTTCATAGGCAAGTGCCAATAAAGCAAAGAAATTGATTAGTTCTAGCAAGAAGTATGTTTTATTTCTTTTAAGAGAAATCCAATATATAGAAGAGTCGGTAAGAGGAAAGGCATCTGTGGAGGGGTGTATTAAGAAATAAAAACAACAACTGGAAGAGTTAATGTAGGAATACATGGATGTGTTCCGAGAGCCTAAATGGATACCACCTAAGAGGGAAGTGGAGCACGAGATCTATCTATTGCCAGAATCCCCATTGCTAAACATTAGATTGTACAAGAAGTTTGTTATAGAAGCCAATGAGGTGAATAAATGGTTGCAGAAGTTGGTGGAATAGGTTGTCACTCGACAAAGTATGTCACCATGTGAATCACCCATCATCATTGTGCTAAAGAAGGATGAGACTTGGTGGATGTGTATATATTACAGGGTGTTGAAAAAAATCACACTTAAGAATAGATACCTGTTTCTAGGACAGATGATCTACTGGATTAGTTGCAAGAAGAAAAGTACTTCACCAAGCTAGAATTCAAGTCTGGATATCACCATGTTTGAGTCAAAGAAGAAGATACATGGAAAACTTCCTTCAAAACTAGGCGAGGTTTGTATGAGTGGTTAGTCATGCCATTTTTTTCCTATGTAATGTACTAGATACATTTATGCAATTGATGAATGATGCACTACACCCTTTTATAGATTCATTTGTTATTGCCTATTTGGACAATATACTAGTATCTAGTGTTGCCTAGGAGGAGGACATCTCACGTTTGGCACAGGTTATGGAGACATTAAAGAAGCACCAAATGCTAGAAAATCTCAAGAAGTGTGAGTTTACATGACCATCTTTTTTGTATCTAGGGTATGTGATAGGTAGAGGAGAGCTGAAGATAGATCTTGCCAAGATGGAGGCCATCATGAAATGATGAGTGCCTACTAATGTTTCTAGTCTTACGAGTTTTATTGGGGAAACATAATAATTGGGGAATATCATAGCCATATTTTCAATGGTAGCAACACTGATCCATGCCATAATAACAAGTGGAAAGAGTTTTCAGTGGGGAAAGGGTGAGAAAAGGGCTTTCAAGGAGCTAAAGAAGAAGATCAATCAAGCACCAGTTCTAGAATTGACAAACTTGCAATGACCCTTTGAAGTGGAGACAAATGCATGTGGGAATGCTATGGGAGACATCTTGATATAGGGACAAAGGCTTGTATGGTACCATTATGAATTATTTCATGTGGTGGTCCTTAACTACCCTAACTACAACAATGAGATTTATGCCCTGGTGCAAGCTGTCAAGAAGCAAAAGAACTATCTGATGGGAAAGGAGATAGTAATCCACACAGATCACCAACCATTATAGTACTTTCAAGCCTAGAGTAATCTACAACAAAGAAAGCATTACGAGTGAATGGGGTTTGTAGAAAATTTTCATTTAGTGATCAACTACAAGAAGGGAAGAAGAAAAAAGTTGATCGACATGCTTTCAAGTCCACCCACACCAAAGACTACGAATTTTGGGGCTCTTATGCACATGGAGCCATGTTATATAGTACTATACCTCCTCATCAACTTAGAGGAGAAGATTAGACACTTGGCTAGAAGGAACCCTAATTTAAGGCCTATCTTGAGCTATAATTCTCCCTGCTAAACTATCAAGGCATTATAATGCAATCCTAGAATTGGTAACCTGTGTTACCCTAGCAAGTAATCTTTACGAGGCCCACATTACTAGAATTTCACATAGCCATGAGAAAATATCATGATTTAACTCACTATGGATCCTTCATTACTCAATTTGACTCTCAAAATATGGAAGAGATTGCCTCAAAATCATCTATAGATGTTGCCTATCCTAACTTAGACAACTAAACAAGGTGAAAGCAATAAAGCAAGGAAACATCTTCCATTATTTTTGGCTTTTGTCCAAACTAAACTAGTGAAGGTTTTCTTAACTTTCTCAGCCTCCCAATGCTTATATATTGGAGGATAGGCCATTTATATCTGGATTGAAATTCATGTATTGTCATGCTACCAGGATACTGATTAAGAGAGAGATTAAGGAGCTGGGAGCTAGAGGAAGGTTTGTTGCAACATCTAATAGTTGTAATCATCCTTCATTTGATTTAGTAATATAGATCTACTATTGTTCTATCTATATCATGGTTTAATTGTTAAATTTTACATGCTTATTGTTATCGGGAAATCTAGTGTCTATGCAGAGCTACTAGTCCCACTAAGACAGGTAGCTATCTCAGAAACAAACAGATTAAAGTTACTTTCACTTTCCTTTACAAGAAGTAGATAGGAGAGGAGTGAAGAATACCAACCTCGATCTTTCACTTGGTTCTCTGCTTGTTCCTTCTCCCCCTTTGACAGATCTTTGTTGCTCCTCCCTTGACCACTCTACTTCAAAGAGTACCTATAAAGTCAAAGCAGCATAATACCTTCAAATTGTAGAGATATACTATCGTAAACAATATAGGACCAGATATATATTGACCACATCCATGCATATATTAGCAAACATACAAGAATGTGGAGGAAAACTTGAGTAGCTTTATTGATATAGAGATTACAAGAGAGGATTACAACCCATTGATATGACCCAACGTCATCCTCTCAGCATGAAACCCCTTCTTCACCTCATGAAAATCTTAGATCACCCAACACTATGATATTCCACCAGGAAACCAACAACACTTCCTTACAAGATACAAGATTCCAGCCTTTGGATCTCTGGGATGAGGGATCCATATATAGATGATTGTAGGAGGGTCAGTCAGCTTTTGGGATTTTGATTAGTGTCTTCTCTCTTATAGTGCTTGATTCCACTTGGAGATTGATGTTCTCTTACTCATCCCTAGGTGAATTCAGAGAGGCAAGTGTCATAGGAGAAGTTTATGGAAGATTCCATGATCATCCACCTTGCAAATTGTCTCTGCCATTTGTCTACTCTCGCCCATCGCACCCTACAGAAGGGATTTCCAGTATGCATTGCACTTTTTACACTGAGAAGGTGAGATACATCGCACCCTTAGCACTGGGCACTCTGTATGGTCCAGTTTTGACCAGTTCTGAGCAGTTTTCTGTGGAGAACTTTTGGGAGATGATGTAATCAGTTGACTGTATTCCTTTAGGGCATGAAACAACACTTTTAGGGACTCAGAAGCCCTTGGTTTATGGACATATGTGATTGGGGTTGTAGTGCCCAAATATTTCTATAACACTTATGCTTCTATGATCTAGACTAATTGTGTAATATTGATGCATTCAACACATATGTTGTTATCTGTTAGTATGCTAAATTGATAGGGTTTATATATGTTGTGCAGATCACTTGTTGTCCATCTTGTGTGTAGGTCTCACTCTTGGAGTTTACTAAGGACTCTTTATCTACCATGCTAACTGCTCCAACAAAGTTGTGTAAAGGATAAACATATTGTTACTCACTTCCACTTTGTCAATTCTAGACTAGCATTAGTATTGTTGAATATTTCTTGCTTTGACAACCTTAGATCCCTTGATTTGTCTGCCTTAGGTTCTGAGAAAACTTGAGAGGGTTTCTTGTTCATCTATACATGCACTAATACCTATAACAAAATTGGCAACTCCATTGGGCATAATTTTTTATTCTCAGTTAGTATCTCCTAGATCCTGAATTTCTGGTCCTCCCTGGTCTTATCTATTCTTGTCAACTTTGGATTCTCATCATTTTTCCTGCTTCCATGCTAGTGGTTTTAGTTTTATCCCTTTCCTTGACCTAGATTTCCCTTTTTTCTTAGTAATAACTCTATAACGCACTCTTTTAGTGCCTTTCAGTGTGTTATAATGCATTTATCCTTTTAACACAAAGTATTACCCTAGATGATAATGCTCTGTGTAGCCTTGAGACCTGTGTTATAGTGCCAAACCTCTTCTTTCGACCCAGTTATGTGGATTTTATTGTTTAAAGGTTTTACTTATTGGCTGATCCTTGAGTCTATTCTACTTGACCTTGGTTTTGTTGGATACATGCATGTATTTATTTCTTTTGAAAATATAGCTTAATTACATTATTTTGGAAAAATAAAAGTTTTTTTTGTGTTCTATCATCTTAGTTGGTTTATTCAAAGTTTAATTTGGGTTTTATTATTTGAGTATTGTATTTTTTCATTCATTTCTTTGTGTTAGAGAAGCATTAATACTTTCTGGTTTTGGAAAATACATTTAGTTACTCACTCCCTGTAGAAACCCCTTCTCATCAAACTGAAATTGAAAACCATATTTTCTACATGGTTTGAGTTAGGTCTCACAAAATCCATACGTCAACACCCTTCTGAAGGCATTAATCAAGTACCTTTAAATTAATCTCATAATAAAATTGATTAGTAACTCTTTATAAGGATATACACATATTAGTTTAGGCTAGGGTCTTGGGTTAGGATATGTAAGTCAACTCCCCAAGACAACAAAACCAAACTAGTTTCATTAAAGAGAGAAAATATCGAGGCACTCACATCAACTAGGACCGCTCCTTTAACATAAGAGTTAAGTGTGAGGCAACACCGAAGTGTGAGAGAAGGTAGCCCACCTTCGATTGTATTTTGGTGGGTATTCTATGTATAGGGGATCCTTTTAGGGATATCATAACTGAGTCAGGGACTCAAGTATCCTCCGCATACAGTGTACTACCCATGATTGTGACCCCCCAGTGGTGTCTATGATTTCAGGTGAACTTAGTGGCCATACTTCTAGGGACTTACAAAAGGTGACTGGGGCAATCTTTCCTGGTACCTAGACAGACAAACCTAATTCGTCTTTGTTTTTTTTAGGGTACTTTTCTTTAAAAGAGTGGTTGGCCCCTTCTTACCAAGGTTCAAGAGAAGCTTAGGAGTAATTGTAACTGTCACTTTAGCTTACCTCTTTCATATATCCCTTCAATATTGGGTTTCATCTCCAAGTAGTTGTGGTTATCAAACAAAATTTTTGGCTACTTGCTAATCTCTTTTAGAGCTTTTGTTTTTAGGTGGGTTCTCTTTGCTACTAAGACTATTATATATATCATACCTAATTTAAAATTTTGTTAAAATATATCATTCACCATGGCTACCCAAGGCCCTTGTCATTAGTCTCGACAGTTGCAAGGCCTTCCTCCACTTTCTATGGAGGAATTTTTGAGTGAATCAAATTCCCCTACTACATAAGGGAATCAGTCTCCAATATCAAATACTAAATCACACAACACGTTCCAAGAGTGTATTTTGCCAGAGGATATTTTTACTTAAGATTTCATACCTCCTTTTAATCCTCCACTTACTAACCCTCTTGGGCATGTTTTGGTTCAAGTTTCAGCTTTTCCTATCATGTATTTTTTAGTTTCCACTCCCAATGTCCCGATGATTGTTAGTGGGTCATGGTATTTTGTGGAAAAAATTTCTCCACCACCACTTACCCCACCCACAACTAGTTCAACACCGTTGATTGATTATCCAACTATTTAGGCTATGCCTAGTCCAGGCATCCCAACTACACCTACTATGGGTGGATTTTAACACTTTCCTGCCCATTCCCCTTTCATATTATTTCCTAGATCTTTGGATATCACCCCCACGGGTGTTTCTAGTTCAACTACCTTGAACAACCCATCTATTTAAAACCCTTTGCTAAGTTCTAACCCCTAGATAGTTATGACTGGGACAATGTTTCTAGCATGCACATACCCATTGGAGGCAAGCTGACCACTATATATTCTGCGGTACAATCTAGTACTTCGATGATTGATATTTTTCTTACTAGTGGTGGTCCTACACCAAATGCCCCTTGTGTGGCCAACGATATCCCTCATCCTGGTACTGCTACATCTCCTTGGGGCCTCCCTGCTTAATAACCATTGAATCAAGGGGGAAACTTCTATCCTAGGGGCAACCAATTCTTTGGTAGTCCCCTCAAGTTTGGAGTGTGATTTATGGCTCACCACTTTATATGACCCCACCTCCACTGCAAAGCAAATACTATCCTTCACAACCTATGTACCCTATTGGAAACTAGTTGATGGGTGGACCTTCGGGTCCCTCAGGTCATCACAATCTTCCCGTGTTTGATTCAAGGGAACCTATGCATTTGCCATTATTAGCTACTCTTGATATCCCATATTTGTACATGTTGACGAATGACTCCATCAACCAGACATTCCTTTGGCTTCTGACCCCACATAAAATTCCTACCAACATTCCAAAGTTTGAAGGCAAACAAGGAGATGACCTGAGAACACATGTCACAACTTACCACCTTTGGTGTGTATCAAAATAAATGATTGATGATAATATCCAGCTCAGACTCTTCCTCCATACCTTGACCAAAAATGAAACCAAGTGGTACATCGAGTTACCACAAGCTTCTATGAATAATCTCAACACCCTTGTCATGGAATTCTTAAAGCACTTCCAGTTACATATCCACTATGAAACATGAACATAGATTCTAACTATGTTGTGCCAAGACACCTCCACTCACAACTCTGATCATATCCCTGAATGGAGATGTCGGAGGATGCTAGTAAAGGCCCCCATTCCAGATTACCTCTTAGTATACTAGTTCTTCACGTCTCTTCTACTGCCTTCGCAAAGGATGTTTCCATGTCTAGCATGATTAATGAAGATCAATCTATTCGTTGTGCCCTACATTTAGATCTGATTTATTTGTAATATGTAATGCTTTATGATTTTATCCCTAGTGTCCCTAGAACTTCCAATACTCCTTCTACTCACTAGCCTGGTGCTCATGCTGATGATCTCGTTGGAACTACCACTGGAACTATTGTAAACAATTGAGCAGGAAATTTTCCTAGTTGTCCATTACTATCAATCACATTCCTACTACCCAATATTCTTCTCCTCCAACCATTTTGATCAATTCGGTACTTTCCATACAAAAAGCAGTGGTAAGAACAAGAAGAATAAGGAAAATACAACTCCTTCTTAAGAGCAGTATGCATGCCTAGAAAAACACAAATCAGAAAGCAGAGGCTAATGCTAAATTTGAGAAAGGAAAGGAACAATCTGTCAATTTCCCTTGCAAGATATGTGTAGAGGATAATTTAACCTATAAATGTCCCCATCTCGAAGAGTGCACAGACTTCCTTGCACAAAAGGACACTGGATGAACCCTTGTGTCCTTCATATTGATTTTCCTGCTCAGCAGCAATGACAACATTTTGTATCAAACCCACCACCACCTTTGGAAGGGGGAAATGGAAATTCATATCCCCCTGCCTCTAGAGAAGGATCATTAACTATTTACACCTTTGAAACAATTTATTTGCAAACACGGGCCAAGAATGATGGGAATCATGTCCTAAATGCTTTGGACACTACCTTGAATTCCATTCCAACACTACCTAACAATCTTCATATCAAGAGGCCTATTGTAGACACTATGATTCATCATCCCAAAGGGAAACTCTGATGTACAACACATAATCCAACTACTCACGTTGCCTAGAATGACAACATTGTAGAGGATCTGGTGCAGGCACTATGTGATTTGTCAATGATCAAAGTTTTACAAAGTTACACCGCCCAACAAGAAGGTTTTCTTTCATCCATAGGTGGGATCAGCCCTTAGGATTCCAATCTAGGGATTTTTTACAAGGAGAAAAGCACACCACGCCTCTCACATAAACTTTCATTGTAGGTGCAAGTTATGGCGAAAGGCAAAGCTATTCACCACACCATCATCAACGAAGGTGCATCAACCTATGTAATGAATTCTTCCTGTTGTCTCACCTTGGGTTCGTCCACTCTTTCAACGTCGTCAAACTCCCTTAAAGATTTTGATGGCCATAATTTCATCCCTAAGGGATATCTTTTTTCTCTTCCCAAAAGTCTTGGAGGGAAAAGGTTACAGTCGATATTGAAGTTGTCAATCACCCACTCAATTACAACCATTTGTTGGGGAGTAGTTGGATCTATTCCATGAAAGTCATTGTCTCATAAGTATTTTGACTTATCTGTTTTCCTCACCAAGGAAAATTTGTGACAGTGGACCAATTGTCTTTCTACATGCCAAAATTTCAATTGATGGCTTCTAGAAATTTTCCTTTAGTGGGTGGTACTCCCAAAGATTTTGTTGGTATTGGTATCGGTATTTTGAAAGACTCCTCTCTTCTGGGATGCTTGCCTCTACCACTTCCTGAGATTCTTATGACTATTTCTATGGTCTCTACTGTACCTGATGGATCTATGAATCCAAAGATCATCTCAATCCTTCCACTTTCAATTCCTATGGGGATAAAATGTTTTTGTCACCAACAAAGTTGGATGGTCAATGTATTTAGTCTACATCTTAATCTCCTCTTTCCTTAGTTGGGCCCATGGTCCTATGAACCCTCCCATTGACACTCCCTTGATTAATGTTATCACCACTGTTCTCCCTTCTGAAGAGGCTATTAAAGAGATCATTTATCTATCTAAGTGGCCATGGGATCAGTTCTAAAATCATGTCTCAGTCTCTTTTCCATTTACACTGAACACAAATCCTTTGAAAATCATGTCCCTTAATCAATCTGATCTTGTTCCTTCCTCTTTGACACATGTTCAAGAGTTATACTGGGAAGGAAACTTAGGAAATCTCTTGGGGGCAGGAACCTTTCCACTCATCTACTTTAGTCCTTACATTCTTGCTTGGGTCCTTGCTAAAGGGGCCTATGAACTTATGGACTATGATGGGGACCCACTCAAAAAGGTACTACTTCTAGCACCTCGCTAGCTTGTGCTTTGTATCTTTATGTAAAAAACATTGTTTCTTTTAGTGTGCTTCTTTCCCTTTTTATTGTTTTTTCAAGTTTTTAGTACACCAAAAGTCTCAAAACTTGGAGATTTTGTTTGCTGCATCTGACCAAAAAAATTGCATAATTTTCAAAAGCCATTTTTTCTTTTATACGAGCATTATTTTTATGGTATTTTTCTTGTTTTTTAATCCAAAAAACCTCGAGTTTACTTCTTCGGGCTCATTAAACTACCATGAAGAAGAACAATAACTATTTTAATGGCCTTTTTCTTGCTTGTTAAACTAAAAAACCTCGAGTTTAATTATTATGGCTCATTAAACTCCCACGAAGACGATTTGAGCGATTCTTTTTCTGTTTCATTTATTTTTCTTTAAACTAAAAAAGATACTACGATTTTTCTTCATTTGAATCATTTCAAAATTTACGAATAATATTGAGTTCACTTCATTCACCTCCTACTCATAACACAATGAGGTGAAAATCTATTGAGCATAGGTTTTTCACTTTATCCGGTCTCAATGGACTAAATATAGAAAAGGAACTATGTTAGGTATAATATTAACCCTTTGTCACACCCGATCATCAACCATGACAAAAGTACCCTTTTGAGTCTTCTTTAATATCTTTTCAAACTATGAATTTGAAAAGAGTACAAATTTTACCCTACCTAGACTCGTTAAAACTAATTAGACAGGGGAAATTTAGACAGAACAATGGTTATAATATCTATATTTTGAAAGAATTTTTGGCAGTAGTACCTTATCAACCCCTTAAACACGGTACTTTCCTAGCATATTCCTCTTTTTCAACTTCTCTACAAACCCTACAATTTTATGAGTCTTTCTTTGATACCTTGATGTCCCTGCATTAGTTTTTCTAGATCCTCTTGGTGTCCTTGAGTCTAAGCTACTTGGTCTTCCTAGTGTCATTCTTTCTATTGTTCAAGGGATCAACCTACTCCCTATTTATTATATCGACCATTTGTTCATATGATATATTTTCTCCAAGTCAATCCATCCCATTGTACTAAACTATATCCACAAGAAATTAACTTATCCCATTTCATGTCAATTGATGTAGGACTCCTTA
Organism: Pinus taeda; assembly: GCA_000404065.3. NCBI lineage: Eukaryota > Viridiplantae > Streptophyta > Pinopsida > Pinales > Pinaceae > Pinus > Pinus taeda. Next base: position 181,187 of record APFE031311415.1, on the reverse strand, counting down.
TTTCCTACCTTTTAGAGGTCTATAATTAAACATCTTATCTGGGAAGTAGATCAAGGAACATTTTAGTACCCCTAGAGCTTGTAGTCCTCAATGGCAGGTTTCTACACATTTGATTGGGGGTTTTTATCATTGGATCCTATCTGAACGATTCTACAAATGTTCGATGCCAAATCCTTTTATTCACACTCACTAGACTATACTCCATATCTTGGAGAAAATCATCCTTATTGGTGGCCATCCTTGTGTCTTTTAATGATTTTCATCATTGGCCGATAATCAAATGATTTCTCACATATTTGACTGCAATTCATTTATTCACATTGTTCAATGAGTGTGGAGCCTGATTATCTTCTTTATTCAAAGGTATTGTTGCATTGGACCCCAGTTCGTAACGAGGTGGCAACATCACCCATTTAATCGCCATAAGGGGGTCCAAGGGGGCGATGACAATTTTATGAGCACCCCCCTGATGAGGGTTGCATTAGGGGAATTTTGAGGTCTAAAATGGGCCTCCTAAGAAAAATGTACAACCAAAATAAACTTTATAACAACCAATAAGATTCAAGATGATGATGTCAACCATGGGGGATGATTCACCATTTTTGGAGTAAACAAGTAAAAATATTAAAAAATAATAAAACAATAAAACTACTTTTTCAACTCATATTTCCAAATTATCTCCGTAAGGTTTTACTCAAATTTCAAGCGGGAATACTCGTTGGATGCAAAATTTAATTCCTCATCCAAGGAGTACTAATGTTGCATACTTTCAATGGACTCTTCTACACGAAAATTGAGAAATACATGAAAAAACATGATTATAATCATGTTTTTCATATATGTATTATTTTTCGTGTAGTAGGGTCCGTCGAAAGTATGCAACATGGGTACTCCTTGAATGAGGAATCAAATTTTTCATCTAGAGAGTGTTGCCACTCGAAATTTGAGTAAACCCATAGGGAGATATGTTGAAAATACAAGTTGAAAAATAGTTTTTTGTTTTTTTCCCTCTAAAATTTGATGATGTAATCTAATGTTATTTTATTATTTCCACTATTATTTTATAATTCCCTTAGGAGGCCCATTTTAGACCTCAAAATTTCCCTAATGGGGGGAAATTCCCCCGAAGCTAAAAATAGATGTAAAATTTCCTTGTAAAATATTGTAATTTCATAGTCAATATGAGTCGTTCATTAGGCAAATGATCTGGCGGTAGAAGTTATATTTAATTTAGGGTTTTTTTCCCTATAAGGAAAACCCTTTCTATATAAGAGGGAATTGTATTGCGGCTATCTACTTGTGTATTCTAATTGAGAAAAAGAGAGGAGAATGTGTGAGAGTGAAGAGGAAATTACAACGAATCAGTTGTAGGTTGTATCTCTTCAACTTGCTGGATAATATAAAGGAAGGATTCGATGTTTCTCCATGGACATAGCCTAAATTAGGTGATCCACGTATATATGTATCTCTTTTTTGATGTGTTTTCTATGTTTGTGTTTTCGTAATATTTTTTGTGTCGTTCCATTGCTCTGTAATATATAATTTTGTAACACACATGTCGAAATATGTTATTTTAGAGGTGGTGACAAAGACCTTGGGTAGAGGTTTGCATCACTCAGCTTTGTTTCCTCTCCCAAGCTGCGAATATTGTTTTTGGAGACAACTTATCAAAGTGATCACATTATGACATCCATCCACATTGCACCTATCGGTGGACATGACGGTCATAACTCCAATGGATATCATTCTGGTTTCACTATTAAGAATGGGAATTCCCAACTTAGGACATTATTTTATATTCTGACATATGTTTGTTGTTTACAAGTTTCCTTCAACTCCAAAGCTCTGACACTCTCTCTCTTTAGTTACATTATATAAATATTTCTACAATCTTCTTCTTCTCTGACCTCACACTTTAGGGGGCATATGTTATACAATAAAATACCTCCTCATCATCTTAGGGGAGAATACGTTACACTTGGCTAGAAGAAACCCTAATTTTAGGCTTTTTTTGAGCTATGATGCTCCTTTCTAGACTATAGAGGGCATTATAACATGATCCTAAAACGAACAACCTATGTTACCCTAGCAAGTAATGCTCTGTATCTTCATTGGGCCCATGTTACTAGATTTTCACATAGCCACGAGAAAAAATCATGAGTTAATTCACTGTGACTTCATCATTTACTCAAATTTGACTCTAAAAAGTTAGAAAGGATTGCCTCAAACTCATCTATATATGTTTCCTATCATGATTGAGACAACTAATGAAGGAGAAAGAAATAAATCAAGGAAACATCTTCCATTCTTTTTGGCTTTTTCCCTAACTGAATTGGTGAAGGTTTTGGTAGCTTTCTCAACATCCCAATGCCTATATATTGGAGGCTATTCTATTGAGATATGGATCAAAATTAATGTATTGTTATGCTACCAAGATACTGATTAAGAGAGAGATTGAGGAGCTAAGAGTTGGAGGAAGGATTGTTGCAACATCTCTTGGTTGTAATCTTCCTTCATTTGATTTAGTAATATAGATCTACTATTGTTCTATATATATCATGGTTTAATGCTTACATTTTACATGCTTATGCTTCTATGATATAGACTACTGGTGTAATATTGATGCATTCAATACTTATATGTTGTTATCTATTAGTATCCTAAGTTGATTAGGTTTATATATGTTGTGTAGATCACTTGTTGTTTGTATTGTCCATAGGTCTCACCTTGGATTTGGCTAAGGAATATTTATTTGCTGCAATGACTGCTCCAACAGAGCAGTGTAAAGGATAAACATATTGTTACTCACTTCCGCTTTGTCAATTCTAGACTAGAATTAGTATTGTTGAATATTTCTTGTTGTGATAGCCTTAGATCCCTTGATCTATTTGCCTTAGTTTTGAGGAAAACCTGATAGGGTTTATTGTTCATCTATCCATGCACTAATCCCTACAATAATCCATTCATCCATGATTAATACAGAGAGGCATATTCAGAGGATGAGGACTTTAATGAGGTTTATCAATAATTGTGGAGTTAAAGTCATGTTCATAATGGAGACAACACCATTCGCTACCATCTCGAAGATGGGTTGCACTACAGGTTGGATAAGTTATGTGTTCCTAAAGGTAGGATATTGCAGTTGATTAGAGAGGCTCACACCACCAACGTTGCAGGGAACTTTGGTGTAGGGAAGACTATAGCCAACTTGTAGAGCTATGTGTATTTGCCTAAGATGTAAGAGAAAGTAGCTAGGTTCATAAGAGGATGCACGCTTTGTTGTAATAACAAGCCTAGCAATAGGAAACAAGGCCTATATCATTCCTTACTTGTACCTACTCATCCTTGGGAAATCATTTCCATGGAATTTGTGGAAGTGTTTACCAACAACTAGGAGGGACATGACTACATGTTCATGGTAGTTGATAGGTTCAACAAGACATGTGTTCTAATGCCCTGCAAAAAGACCATCAGTGGGAAAGACTTAATGAAATTGTTCTTTAGAAAGGTATGGGTGCACTTTAGGATACCAAGGAGTATCATTTCAAACATGGATACAATATTTCTCAGTGCATTCCAGACTACATTGTGGGAGAAGATGGACATAAATTTGAAGAGATATACAACATTCCATCCATAGATAGATGGATAGACAAAAGTAGTCAACAAGATTTTGGTGCAACTTTTGAGGGTATACAAGCATAAGAATATTAAGGCTTGGCATGAAAATATGGTATATATATATAACATTCCTACAATATATCAGTCCATACTTCTATAGGAAAGTCCCCATTTGAAACCTATTTTGGATATTTTCTACATTCATCTTTAGATATTGCATATGAACAACAAGGAGTGAGGGAAGATCTTACAAGAGATGCCTTGAGGGTGGAAATGTTTGTATAAAAGATTAGGCAAATCCATCTACAAGTACAAGAGACACTGTAGAAGTCACATGAGAAATATAAGGCCATGCATGATCAACATAGAAGAGAGAAATTGTTCAAGGTGGGAGACAAAGTATGACTATACTTGAACAAGGAGAGGCTGCAGGAGCCTTGTAAGAAAATAAAGGCTATGAGGTATGGTCCCTTTGAGATACTGGAAAAGGTGGGTGATAATTCCTATAGACTCAATTTACCACCACATATGCACATTACACGATTGTGAATGTAGAGAATCTAAAACTCTATGAGCCTTCCATTCTAGATCAGGAAGACAAACACATCCTACCTTCACTGGAGGATTTGGCACCAAATGCTTAGGAAAAAAACAAGAGTTTAAGGCATGCCAAACTTAGTAGTCAAATGGTAAGCTAGGAATTGGATGATTGTTTCATTATTTACCTTACTTAGTGGTATACAATTATTCAATCACATGAGACAACAAATTTTAGTTATACTTATATTCCTTGAAGGAGTTTTGGTTGATCTTGCCAATGATATCCATACCCTAGTATTTGAAAGCTTCTTCAATAATCACAAATTATGGAGGAATAGCTATTTTATTTTCCCTTCAAGCATAATTTTGGGATATCTTACACTTTTGGACATATATGTGTGCATATATAAACACCACTGACTAGTAATAACCATATATTAGGATATTGTGACATATTGTTTCACAAGTGAAGTGTCGTCTATCTATTCTATGATGTAGTTATATGAGGTTATTATCAACATCATGTTTCTCAAGACATCTAAGAAATACACCTCAATAATGTTTCTAAAACATGATGCAATTGATTAATTTTTATTGAGAAGATATAAGCTTTAATAATCTCTTATATTTTGAATTGAGATGTTTGGGAGGAGTATGAATCTATAGATATTAGTTGAAATCATTGTATCAAGGGTATCTTTCAATGGGAACGTACATGATTTCTTGAGTCTAGAGTGATAGTTGATTTCCCTAATATTCTTTTGATGAATTTTCTTGGTCTAATGATTCTATTGTTGGCCTATAGAGACCTTGGTCTCCAAATTTAGTGGAAAATTTGAAACCTAAATCATATTCATGGATAAATTTCATCTAGTTTCCTATTTGTTTCTTGAGATTCTTTGCATAAACAATGACCTCATAGTTAGGTAGGGTACTACTACCATCTTGTGATTATTCACAATACATGTCCTAAACTATTTAATGACCTTATAAACAATTAATTCTTGCTTGTAAATTTCTCATTGTTTCAGTATTTCCCCTCATAGACTAGTGCTCATGAATGAAATCAAAAACTCACTCCATTTCTAATCCTTTTGTGGGAACATTGGTGTAACAGAATGATCATATGTGAATGCACAAAGAAATAAGTATTTGTTGAAATTTGGGATATGTAATGTTGGTGCTACAACTATGGAAACCTTAAATTTGTTGGAAACCTCCTTGTCAGTAGAGGTCCATTTGAATTAGGAATCCTTATTGATCATTTTTGTGGAAGTTTCACAATCTCAATGAAGTTAGTTACAAGCTTGCACATAAAATTTATCTTCCCAAAGAAATATTTCATAAGTTTCTTATCATTTGGCATGGGATTCTTCATAATGGATTTGGTTCATTATATGTCTATAGAGGCCCCATTCTTAGATGTGACGTGTTCAAGTAATTACCCATTTGAAACATCAAATATGCTCTTAATTGGAACTAGAAATATATCATACTTTTACCATCTTTTTTTCAAGTGTTGTAGGTGCTCTAACCTTTTCTTACAATAAATGATAACATAATAAAAGATAGAATATGGTTGTTGTGCCTCCAACTTGTCATGATTTTGTTGATGAAACCATCCATTTTAGCATCATTCCATTCACCTATTGTCATCATTTTAAACCATATTTCTTCATAAATGCACCAAATGCCCACATACATGTTTTCATGGTTTCTTATTATTATTTCTATTATTTTTAATGAATTAAGAAGAATGTTTCATGGTTTTACTAATGATAGTTTAGCAAGTTCAATTTTCCGTAGCTATCTCCATAGTTGAGGTAGTAGCAACACTCTAGAAGGAAATCCGACACATGGACATGGTTTTTAAAGGTTCCAATATGGATTTATATTGGTCAAATTCCACCCATCTCGCATGTGTGGACCTCCAACATCAAATCAAGGGAAAAATGCATTATTTTTTACCAGTCAACTTAAAACGCGTTTTTTAAGAAAAATTAAAGGAAATTTCAGAAAATGGAAACATGGGTTTCGTTCAAACATGCCCAATTAGGTTCCATCCAAGCTGTTTTCTCAAATTAGCTACCATTTGAGATATGTTTTAAGTTATTTGGAGCCTTATTTTTCAGATTACGTGGATAAATTATTTTTCAATTAGTCATTTAATGCATAGTCCACAAAGACGCTAGAATGAGTTGTTCTTTAGAAAATTCGTGGTAAGAAGATCATTATGAACAAATCTAGGTTCATATTTTATCCTAAAATCCTTCAAAACAAATTTGATTTTATTCTCAAATTGATTAGTTGAGATATCGTGGCCAAAATTAATGCAATGAAATTCTGAGTTTCTAGTTGCTTCAGAGATCTATAAAACACTGAAATATATTTGATCAAGGTGATTGCTATTGTTTTGAAAAACTCAGTTTTTGCAAATACGAACTTCATTTTTGTTTCATTCCTTTGTTGTGCATGGTATCGATGCATATATAGTCTTGTAGAGGAGTTGTGCTATTAACTACGTCTCGCAGGAGGCCCCCTCGAGTTGTAAGGTTTTCATTGTCTTAATTAGCATCTTTAATTATACATTTTATACAGTATTTTACTAACTAGTTAGTTTTGATTTTGAATGAATGTTTAGATTGAGTTTGAAGCGAGATTGTTTAATCATTTTTGTTGTAGGAAGAATGAGTGAAGTTGAGACCTCTTATGCACATGAAAGTAGTTTAATAGAGTGTGGATTGATGTAGATTTGTAGCGTAGTTTGAGTTATTAAGTGAAGAATATTTCAATTTCCAATTGGTGTGATTGTAGAGTTAGTTATTTTTGAGTAAGTTAAATTTAATTTCATAAGCAAGTGCGATAATATCCTTTCTTCAAGTGTGATCTTTCATTTAAGCAAAGTGTGATCTTTATTTTGAGAAAGTATAGTGACTTTGGTTTGCAAATAATTTCTTTCAAGCAAGTGTGATCATTTTCATTTTAAGAGTGACATATTCACTTTCGTATAAGAGTGATAATTGTTAGTAAAACATGTGCATAACGATATATCAATTTAATTTAGGAATTACTTGAATAATAAGGACTTCTAGCATATGCAATTCCCACACACTTCATCAGTATACTAGCCCTGGTTGACAATTTATGTAAGTAATTTAACATCAATTATATTACCAAACATTTTTGCGCCGTTGTCGGGGAAGTGTATATAGGAGTCTTTTTATTTTCATTAAAAAAAAAAAAAAAAAAAAAAACTTCAATCACCTACCACCCCCACTATATCACGTGGTGCAGTAAGAACCACACATCCACCTCATGGATTCTTATTTTTGTAGGTATAAGAAGAGGTAAAAATAAAAGTCAAAGAAATGGGTCGATAAGAAAAATGAGGAAGATCCTTTTGGATTTCCAATTCAAGAAACTGATATCTATTTTTACATGAAGAACATCCCTCCATCTGCACTTCCTAACTTCAAAGCTATGAGATCAGAAGACATGAAAAACTTTCTTTCTAAATTTCAAATAATTTGTAGATCTTATGGCTATTCATTACACACTCAATTGAATTTGTTTTCGAAAATATTGAAGGATAAATATCTTAAATGTTTCATGACTTTAGGAACAAATTCTACAAGGAATGGGATGATATGAAAAGAGTATTTTTCGAAAAACGTAAATATTATTGCATACACCATGACCTTAGAAATGAATTCTTTAAGAAGAACCAAAAAGAGGATGAAATCCTAGAAGATTTAGTGGAGAGATTTACTTATAATATCAAAAGATCTAAATTTAATAATTTAGGATCAGACACATGAAAACCTCTCCTACTAAATTGTATAAGAGATGAATGGATTGATCTTCTTAACCTGGTGGGAAAAGAAAATGCCCCTCACTTGTCATTTCAAGAGCTTCGTGAACTATGCAAGAGCATATCAATAGGAAAATACAAGTATGGAAGATCCCCTCAGGATCCAGTTATGGAGAGAGTAAGTAAGTCGACATCAGTATTGATAAGCCAAACTGAACTTAATAATTTGCTAGAAATTTTTGGTAATTTAAATGAAAAAATTGTTATGCTACGAATGCAAAACAAGAAAAAAGTTGAGATTGTTGCTTCATGTATATTTTTCTCTAAATGTAGAAAGAAACATGATTTTTATGAATGTCCACTTGATAACATTAAAAATTGTGAAATCTGTGTATGATAACATACTACTAAATATTGTCCATCATTACCAGGCTTAAAGGAAGTTTACCAATGAGAAAATCAAACACTTGAACAATCCTATTATGTAGGTCCAAGAAGACCATGGCAGACTCATCAATTTGGTATGATGCAAGATCTTAATTCACGTTATGCACAAAAATCTCAAAGCAATTGACAAACACCCTTGCCTTGGCAACCTCGGCTAGCTCAATCCCAACCTCAAGACCAATCTTGGAAACAAGGTTGGAAAGGGCCTTACAGAGGAAATCCACCATATCCTCAATATTTTCCTCACTATCCTCAATACCAACATCAATTTTATCCATACCATTCACCTCCACCACAACATCAATTTCATTCTCATTTGACCTCAATTCAACCTTTCCCATTACCACCCACACAAGCACCCCAAAGATCCATTCCCACTCCACTACCTTCACAACCATTTTGGATCCCCAACAATAAAACACCTAATTCCACTTACAATGTTGAGGTACTACAAAATGATTCTCTAGCTGCCATTAAAGAACAACAACTAGAAGAAGAAGATTCAAATAAGGTCCAAGAATCATGGATGCCTATCGATAAAGAGCAGTTGTTGGAACCTAAGATTGAAAACTTTCATGTATGAATATCACCATATTTTATGAACTGGGATCACATCTCTGAAGAATTGCATGGCATGATAGCAATAGGCCAAGGAAGACAAGATTACATTGAATCTTGGCTCAAAATAGTTATCAGATCCCAGGACTCCATTCTTCAGTATCTTCTGACATCACCTCAATCAAGGTAGGTTGTCTCTCATATACTGGTACATATCAAAGAGTATATTTCAAACATGCATATGCATTTTTCTATCATCTTGTTACACACATGGCTGCATTGGAAGTATTCATATACTTGAACGATATTTATTTTTCAAGTAGAGTAGGACATATAAAAAATAAAATAAGTAAAGAAAAAATAAGTCATATTGTGAAAACCAACTTGTTGGAGTAATTGGGCATGACCTTTTCTTGAAAAACAGACAACTGATGAGCAATGTTCAAATAAGTTCTGCAATTTTATGATGGTTTCAATATTTTATTATTGTTATTTAAATAATTTTTGGTTCTACGCTTGAGTTGGTTGATGTGGGATTCCTTAAGGCCCACCTTCCAACAAATCCTGTCCTATCGAACTCAACACCTTATCTGGGATCAAGATCAGACATTATTTGGAGTGCCTTGGAACATGCATACATCAATGGAAAGCCTCCTCATTGACAACAATGGAAATACATCAATGTCTCTTGATTATTAGATCTTGCAGGTGACTCGACTTCAACAAATTCATTCATCCTTGTCAAGATGCACTTAGATACCTTGACACTCATTTACATTATCAGTGAGATGTTGCGCATTGGTTAATGATTTTCTTGAGTGATCAGTAATCCAAAGATTTCTTTCCATGCTCGACTTCGACACATTCATTCGCATGGTAAGAATTGTACCATGAATTTTGGTTTTGATGAAGACTATATGGTTTTATGGGATCAAAAACAACTTGCAACCGTATATTTAATTGGTTCCTTGTAGAAACATGTTCATCTTTTTTTCATTCAACAACAACATGATGGAACCACTACAACTTGTTTTCATTCATTTCATTTCAAAGCAAATAAATAAAATTGGGCCTATTCCTGTCAATATGCATTATGTTTCATGGTTTCTACTTCAGCATGTAGTACACAATTCAAATCAGCAGTTCGAACTCGGAGAAAACAATTTTCTAAAAAAATTGACATTTTCTACAACAACTACGAAAAGTTACAGTTTCTGCAGCTATTGCGGTAACAACTTTTTTGTTGTTATAGCAACTTGTTCCAGAGGTAGTTTTGACACAAATATTTCAAGACATTGGAGCAAAAATAAAAATTCTGAGCTACTAGGTTTTCTCATAATATGGTAAATTGAGTAATACGACGGAAAAATTCCAAAAAAGTGCAATTTTTCTAGGACTTTTCAGCAGGTTTTAAAGACAGATTTTCAATTTTTACCACTGTGCAAAAATTAGGATAGAATTTGGTATTTTGCACAACTACTTCTTTTCATCATCAAAAGTGGATTTTGAAGGAATGTGGTGGTAACAAAGGTAAAAATACACCATTGCCCTTTTGAAGCACTCAATTTGGCCTTAAAATGAGTTCGTGGGATATGTTTTTGTTACAACATTGGGTAGCGTGAAGGGTGAAATAAGGCAGAAATTGATTCAACCATATCTTGTAAACCGTGCATCCACCAGTCTTGAAATTTTTATGGTAAATTCATTGACATTGGATAAATATATACACAAAATTTCAAGAAATTCTAGTGCATGCGTTTCAAGAAATTGGTCACTTTCACCTACAACCATTTCTCAATTTTCCCAAGAAACGTGCACCCATTGGCCACGATATTTTGTGGGAAGATGCATAATATTAATGATTACAACCTTAGAAAATTTTAGAAGAATATGATTTACCGTTTGAGAGAAATTGAAAAGACAAGTATGCTACATGAAAAAGATGCATTCTATGGAGCAAGGTCAAAGTGGTGGTCAACACATCATGGAGTAGAGTACTTGAAGCAAATCAAAACCAAATCAGCCATCATATCATGATATCTTCCCCAATTCCAAAAGGTAAACTTGAGGTAAAAGTAGCCATAAGCTTTTTAATTTGTTAAAAATTCTAGAAATTTTGATGAAAAGCTATTCTAAACATGTAGTTCCAATTTATCTCCCATTATGTTTTTTCATAACCTTTAAAAACCAATCCCACAAGCTATGATTGATTATTTATCAACAAATTCCTGTGACCCATGCAATCATCTCATTGTTTTCCATGTTCATAATGATGTTCTTCTATGCTTTCACCACTCTCTTGTTTAAACTTTCTCTTCTTGTTAATTCATGCTTCCTTGATGAGCAATCTGACCTTTTGAACTTCATGTGAGAAAAATCCATGCTTTCCTTAATGGTCCATCAACATGATGTTATTGAGAAAAATATATATATATATATTTTACAAATAGAAAAACTTGACTTCATGGGACATGTTTGTAGCACATGATAAAATGGTACATATAGCACTTAAATTATGTGTCATATTGTTCATCTTCATACTTTTAATGGAAGCCAAAGAAATGATGAGTACAAAGCCACAAGAAGAAGAAGGTTGCAACAAGACTTTGTTCACACACTCTTGAAATCACTTGGAAGCATATTTTAGGCTTTGATAAGTTGTACGACCCTCACCAACAACTCTTATTTTTTGTTATGTGCAACTCATATTGTCAAAGATTCACAATGGGAAGTCTGCTTGCACTAACAAAAAATCACTCACGTTTCACATGAAGATCATTCATTAGTTGGTGATCTCTCGAAGAAACTATTTGACAACATCATTGAAGTAGGATTGACTACTATGAAAAATGTTTCTATGCATGGATGATAAGAAGACAAGCATTATGCGCTGCAATTTATGATCATTTCCAACCATGCTAATGGGATGAATTTCATAAGGATGGAAAGCACATTCTATGGATGTAGTAAGCGTCTTGATGTATTCTTCACAATATGGAATTCTGCCAAGGATTGAACAAATAGTGCATAATTAAGTAGTGACAAGAACCTCATAAATAGTTTCCAAGCTATTGAAAGAACTATATTAAAAAAAAAACATGAATTTGCAATGGCTTTGACAAAAATGAAAAAGTAGTTGGGTGTGCTAATTTGTGGGCACCCTTGCCCTTCACACAAGTTGTATATGATAATGTGCAAGGGGCTAATAAGTAATGCAAGGGTGTTTGTTTTATTAGAGAATCACTAGGCATCACTTCTACCTTTATAACATCCATGATCAACCTAGTATGTGAAGACTTCAAATTGTTTGAATTTCAAAGGAGGATGGGTAATTCTTATTTCTTAATTTAATGACACAATGAGAAAGTGTAGAAACAAAGAGTTACTTTACCTGATAAATAATTTTGAAAAAAAGAGAGATAAAAGTGCATCTTATTGAGATAGAGGGTCAATATTTCTCTCTTGGAGCTTTGGTCAAGGATTTAGTTGAAATGACATAATAAAGGAACACAAGGAACTTTTTGGATTATGAAACTTTGCAATGTTTTGTTTACATGAGGACATGCAAAATCTCTAGTGTAGGGGGATGTTGGGCCTCTAACTTGTCATGATTTTGTTGATGAAACCATCCCTTTTCGCATCATTCCATTCACCCATTATCTTCATGTTTAACCATATTTCTTCATAAATGCACCAAATTCCTACATACATATATACATGGTTTATTATCATTATTTCCATTCTATTTAATGATTTAAGAAGAATTTTGCGTGGTTTTACTAATGACAGTTTAGCAAGTTCAAGTTTATGTAGTTTTGTCAAGTTTCCATAGCTATCTCCATGGTTGAGGTAGTAGAAACAGTCTAGCAAAGAATCCACCACATGGACATTTTTTCTAAAGGTTCCGATATGGATTTCTATTGGTCAAATTACACGCAACTCACATGTGTGGAACTTCAACATAAAATCAAGGGAAACATGCAATATTTTTGACCAGTCAACTTAAAATGCATTTTCTGAGCAAATGAAAGTGAATTTCAGAAAATGAAAACATGTGTTTTGTTCAGCATGGGCCCAATTAGTTTATTTATGAGCCGTTTTCTCAAATTAGTTACCATTTTAGATATTTTTGAAGTTCTTTGGAACCTTATTTTGCAAATTACGTGGATAAACGATTTTTCAATTTGTCATTTAATGCAAAATCAACAAAGAGGCTAGAATGAGTTGTTCTTTAGAAACTTTGTGGAAAGAAGATCATTATGAAAATATATGGGCTCATCTTTTATCCTAAAATCCTTGAAAACATATTTTATTTTATTCTCAAATTGATTTATTGTGATCCCATGACCAGAATTCATGCAATGAAATTCTAAGTTTCTAGCTGCTTTAGATATCCATAAAACATTGTAATCTATTTGATTAAGGGGATTGTTATTGTTTTGAAAATCTTTGTTTTTGCAAATAAAAACTCTTTTTTTTGTTTCATTCCTTTTTTGTGCATGGTGTCGATGCATATATAGTCTTGTAGAGGAGTCGTGCTATTGCCTACATCATGAAGGAGGGCCCCCTTGAGTTGTAAGGTTTTCATTGTTTTAATTAACATCATTAATTTTGCATTTTATACAATATTTTACTAACTGGTTAGTTTTGATTTTGAATGAATGTTTAGATTGATTTTGAAGTAGGATTGTTTAATCATTTTTGTTGAAGGAAGAATGAGTGAAGTCGATACCTCTTATGCACATGAAAATAGTTGGAAAGAGTATTGATTGATCTAGATTTGTAGTGTAGTTTGAGTTATTAAGTGAAGAAGATATCAATTTCCAATTGGTGTGATTGTAGCGTTAGTTTATTTTTGAGTAATTTAAATTTAAATTCATAAGCAAGTGCGATAATCTCCTTTCTACAAGAGTGATTTTTCATTTAAGGAAAGTGTGATCTTTACTTTGAGCAAGTATAGTAATTTTTGTTTGTAGATAATTGCTTTCAAGCAAGTGTGATCATTTTCATTTTAAGAGTGACATATTTACTTTCATATAACAATGATAATTGCTAGGAAAACATATGCATAATGATATCTCTATTTAATTTATGAATCACATGAATAATAAGGACGTCTAGCACATATAGTGCCCATACACTTCATTAGTATACTAGCCTTGGTTGACAATTTATATAAGTAATTTAACATCAATTAAATTACCAAACAATGACTCTTCAAACAATTAGTTCTTGGTAAGTTATTTGCATTCCATTTTAGAAAATCACACCTAAATTTGTTAATCCAAATGGTATTCTTGGGTATGCATATGTCCCCCACTTCATGTAAAATGTGGTCTTCAATTAGTTAGATTTGAATACTAGAACTTGATTATAGCTAGAAAGGCCATATAATAATGAGAACAATCTGGTTCTAGAGATACCCTGTAAGATTAGTTCCATTGAAAAATAGGGTATTAATCTTTGTTATATGCTTGATTAAGATTTCATAAATCTACATAGAGTCTCACATCCTTAGTTTTCTTCCTTAGAAGAACTAAATCTGGCACCCAAGAATAATGATGGAATTTGAAGATGATCTTGGCATCTAGCAGCTTCTTTATCTCTTTCTATGTAATCAACCCCCAATTTGGATGAACTTTATTTAAAATTTTCTTAAATGCCTTGGTATCTTCTTTGAGTGGGATGACATGACATTTGTATTGTAATTCCCTACCTGATCTTATTATCTTGCATTGTGTTAATAACCTACTAGCTAAATGATTTTTCTTTGTGCTTCATTATGATGCTTATTATTAGCATACATATGAGGTATGCATATGCTAGCTATATACCCACACCTCACACAAATACACTAGTATCTTATAAATTATTATATTAGGAAATTGATTAAAATTTGAGCTTGATTAGCAAATAAGCTATGATTAACCTTATGCATGATTAATCATCAAGCTCGTGGTTAGCCTTAAGCTTGATTAGTGCTTACTTAACCCTTAATATTGACTTATTATTAACAAGTTATATTTCAACATGATTATTTAATATTTAATTGATTGGATTCTTGTGAATCCATAAGGTTGACGGACATGATTAAATATTAATATTTTATTATTTTATTTATTATTTTACTATTTATTTATTCTTGGACCTTGTTATCCACCATTTAGTGGGTGATATCCCCATGATAAATTTTTTCTCTAATATGGTCCTCAGTTGACATCCAGAAACGCCTTTCAGCCACCAACTAGCTCATCGTCAGCTGATCCAACCACGTGGTCCCTCACCCATTTACTATGATTGTATGTTTGAAGGTGGACATCCTGAACCTAAAGGTAAGCCTTGTCATTTCTTATCATGGAAACTTCTAGGCATGGATTAATAGGGGGATTTGGCAGAAAGAGTGGGTTACGCCTATGCTCTTATCGCTTAGACCCCTTTTGGATGGTAACCTTGCATTCTAGTCCCGTGGTATCTCTTTTATTGACAATTTGGCTTCAGGGATGGTATTTCATGGGAAACCCTGAGTTTGGTTGCGTGGCCCCACTCCCTCATTCACATGTATTACCCCCTTTCAATTCATTAGTATCCCATTCATCATTTTTCCCATCTAGGTTTGCATTCTTCCATTGGGTCCAAATAGGGTTAGTTCTCCCCTTCCCCTTTCCCACACCTTGGGTTAGGCCTGGAATGATGCCCCAGAGGTTGATGTAGCTGAAAATAAAAGTAAAGCATAATTGGCCACATTCAACAAGAAAATGTACCACAAAATGCAAATATGGTCATGAAAAACACATTTAGCACGTGGCAAAAAAGAAATATGTAAGCTCTACCCCATCATCATGACCATCACCCTAGTTCCTATAGGTTCTATGAGCCTCATTTATCATATAGGAACCCATGAATGTCCCAACCCTTTGTGGGAAATGAACCACCCTACCTTAAAAGGGGCATCCAATGCTACATCTCACACATCATGCTCTTACCCCTTGAGCCCTGAGTAGTTAATTAAAGAAAAATAATGAAAATGAAAAGACATATAAAGAAGAGTGGACAAATCAAAGTAGAGGCACCTCATGTACCATGATTTATCCAACCTATACATCATATACCCAAGTGTGGGATTCCATTTTATTAGCTACCCTTGTATCCCAACTTGTGGCCCAGGGATACCCCTTCTCATCCACTACTCCATTCAACTCTTTATCAAATACCAACACCTTTTAAAGGGTGTACCTTGGAGATATCATCCCCTTTAGAAGTAGAAACCACCTAATAAGATACTTGGTTAACCCCACTTGGATTTTGGAGAAATTAGCACATGCCAAAGCCCATTATGGAAGGGGCAGACCATTATGAAGTCCCCACCTATGTTCCATGATTTGTAAGATATTTTACTAGATTTATTTGATGAATTTCTATATTGGAAGGCTAGGGGACACAATGGATCTTATGTAGGATTGCAGGTGGTCCCCACGTTGGCTTTTCTCTCCCTATATGAGGTCCTAACCCTCTAGATGGATACATTGGAACATGTGGGGTGTGTGTTGAGAGCCATGGGCCTCCACAGTAGTAGAAAACACTCCATGGATCCCTCTATATATTCAGAGATTGGCTTGAGATCCATCTCTTGGACGAGAAAGATACATCTGGTTTACCTTCACCCAACCAACTCCATAGATGTACCATGCACTTCGCAGTTGAACCAAAACTTGCAGGATGATATGGCATCAACCACACCATCATTGAAGCCCTTATAAATGGTCTACCAGAATCTTCAACTCATTTGGAGACCCATGAGGTTATTATTGTGCCCTGACACCCACTGGGAGCACCAGAGGTTTATTCTTTGCAGAACAAGGGGCAACCCCCTTGTCCATCACTTTGAGGGTCTTATTATTAATTATGGAACCTATTGACCTCATTGGGCCTCTTGGAGGGCCCTACGACATTTATTATTTATCATTTGTCCTCTTAAGAGGCTTATTATTTCATTTATGATCTAGTTTGGTGGGCTTGTCACCAAAAGTTAGGTAATTAGCACATTATTTTATTTTTGGGGATTATGTAGGCCTAAGAGACTACTTAAAACTCCTAATTAGTATATAAATACAAGTGATATGAGTTCATTTCCTCATCATCACTTTGGATTGGATCTCCCTTATCTTTAGAGAATTTCATGCTTTTTTTGGGAAGAAAAATTGGAACATGGATGAATTTTGATGTTTGGGTTCGAGTATTTTTATCTTGGAGCTTTTTTATTGTCAAATGTTGATGGTTGGATATGTTCTATTCCATTTAAGTACACACATTTAATGTTATTCTTTTTTTACTTTTGTCACATGCATTGAATGGGATTTTCGCTATAATAGGGCTAATTGTTGCATTGCATAATTGCAAATTTGTTGAATTATTGTTTATTTATAACATCTCTCAATTTTTTGGCTATGTATGTTCATGAAATATCCTAGGGATAATTCAATTAGGGAATTGATCTTGATAAACATTCTCCTTTTCCAAGTGAAGTATAAAAGTTTTGAGGTCTATTCCTCTTACATTAAAGGTTGAGTGAAGAAGTCCTTAAGGTCTCCTTAACTAAAATGCAGGGTCATTTCTCATCATTATGTTGGACACCATTCTCCCAAGGATTAAGGAACAGATCCTCCAATAGGTGATCACTCAACTAATATATTTCTTCACATTTCCCTCTCTCTTCTAGGTCTAGCCAAGTTGGGTCACCTAGGGCATAATTTTCTTGACAAAGTAGCCCAAGAAAAAGTTTGATCTCCTAGAATCTCCTATGCTAGTGTTTCCTCAAGGCCTTCTCCACTTTTGAATATATTTCGATGATGGAGTTGTGAGATAACCCAAGCCCTAGCTCTGATATCAAATTTTTTCCTAGTGCTCCCAAGGCTAGTGCCTCATAGGATCAATTTGACACCTTCAAGTGAAAATTAATTTTTTGATCCTTTCCCTCTCCTTGTCTGCATTAAGAACATCATTGGTTGCTATATTCTTCCCCCTTTACCAAGTTTGGATCCACTTGGTCTCGTGTGGTTCCACAATTTTGAGAGGTCAAATCTTCAAGAACCATTCAGGAAGTCAATTCCAATAAGGATTTTAGGATTGTGAAACTCCTTCATAAGGTATTTTCCTTTAGCCTAACCCTAAAATCCTCACCTCCTCATCCTAGAAGCCTCTACACCTTTCTTAATAAGAAAGTAAGATCTATTCTTAAAACCCTTCTAGGAAAAGGATTATTAGGGTCACTTCATAAACATTGGTTGATTCATCCTTCACATGTGACCTTCTATATAGCAAGTATCCTCCCATGGGTGAAAGTCTGTAAAGAGTAGGGAGCCTTAGTTGAGGTGACAATGGGATAAGGCTCCATTATTTCCATTTGATCTAGAAATTATCTCTTTAGGAGTCCTTTTTATGCCCCTTGCTAGTTTGAGTAATTAAATTCCTGATAGAGTTGTTTCTTTCAATTAATTAGAGGATAGGGAAAGTGGGAGGGGCTCAAGAAGAGACATGAGGAGGAGCTAATAAAATTTATTTCAAAGGGAGTCAGTGACATTTATTTCAAAAGAAGTAATTAACATTCATGGGTATGGGAGACATAAGTGTAGGGGAGTGGGGAGGTCAATGAGATCATTATTTTGTTTTGTATATTTTTTTTTTGCTTTGTTTTAGGTCAAGCGAAAGGAAAATGTAAGAGGAAAATAAAGAGGAGAAAGGAGGAAACTGGCCGGGGGGTGGGTGGATTGGGACTTGAATGGTGGATTTTGTAGTTGGAAGGGTGTTGGATCGGTTTCACACAAACTACGACTATGGTTGGACTTGGGATACGACTGTTGTTGGATGGGATTAGAGGGATAGGGAATCTGTGGAGGTTCCTTGGGCTGGGAAGTTAGATAGACTACCTAGTTGGGAGGGTATCATATTCATTTGGATGGTCCCATCAAGAACACCACAATCAATCCATTATAACGTAACTAGGTATCCTTATTCTAGTTTAAATTATGTAGACCACTATAAATCAAATCTGTTACATTTCTTCTTATATATGTTATTGTCAAAAAAACTATTATGCTGTGAATATGCTATTTTTCACTGTGAAATTATGTGGAAATTTTATTTTGATTGGAGGACCCCAGGATGGGTCCTTACAAGTGTTATCTCCAAATTCAAAATATGGACCCTAAAACCCACCAAAACAACCGCTGAAAATTGGAATTTCTCTTATTACAGATCTGCTTCCTATTTCAGCCTCCTAGTGACTTGTAAGCCTCTTGATGTGTATAAGTACTTAACTCTAAGGGGAGTAAAAATATATATATTATAAAGATTAGATATCACATAGTTTAATTTCTTACGCTTCAAACAATGAAATATTTTATTTTCTATAAAATATAACAACCTGAGAAATATTATGAATTTTTGCATACTAGAGAAAATAAAAATTAATTTAAATGATATCACTTCTAATGATGGAAAGAGAAAGAAAAAAATACAATCCCCAACACCTGATGGCGAAAGAAACACTCAAGTAGAGCAAAGAGAGTATACAAGGGATTCAAAATTAGAGAATTAGAGGAGCCACATCCTCTTCATTATGCATGATTTCTCCCCACCGAGGGGAAAAAAAATAATAATACAAATAAATTTATTGCTTAGATTAACTGCTACACCCACTCCTAACCCACGCTCTTAGACTGGACCAAACTAGTCAAATGTATAATCAACTACTGCTTCTCTAGTCTTTTCTCTTAGTGATGCTTCTTCTAGATACTGCTTGTTATCTATCTCAATCATACTAGATTTTTTTAATATCATACATCCATCAAACGTCTTGGTGGTGACACCCAAAATTCCACTCCTTTGATCAAATGGAATGATTAGTCATAGAGTAGTTTTACTAATTAATGTTGTTGATATTTGACTTGTACTTGTTGATTTAACCTCTTTGGCTTATATCATGGGGCTGACTAATGGGGATAAGACTTGGACTATTGTTGTATTCTTTTCAGAGGTGATATAGATTGAGATCCTCTTGAAATTCTTGAATTCCTACCAACCATTCTTATCAATGTGGGCCTTCTTCTAGCATGATTTTTATTTATTAGTAAAAATTACCTAAATAAACAAAGGGGTGATTAGCTTGATTGTAGGTTCCAATTAGGCCCACTCTCATTTAGATTAGAAACTTCCAACTAATATATAGGCTAATTTTTCCATAAAGAATGTTTGTTTAGAATGAAAAACAAACAAATTAGAGTGAAATGTGAGTTAAACAAGCTAGAGAATGCAATTTATAAATGTCAATTAGGGGAAAAATGAAATTTAGATATGGGGAGAAAGTATAACAAAATAAAATAAGAATAAATTCATCTATCACAATAGTAAATATGATCTTCAATGCAACAAATACTTTAAAAAAGGAGTTATTCATGGAACTCAATACATTCTACTATAGCTAATAACAAACCTTGCAAGAATTGACCATACTAAATCATAACAAAGAAATAAATTCACATGTATAAGAAATGACTTTGATACATTATCATCCACTGACTACATGAGAAAAATATTTATTGTCACTAATTAATTTCTTACAAAGATCATAAATGTTTGTTCCTTTATTATTTCTTGATAAATATATCACAAGAAATGTTGTAGACCAAAATTCTCCTCTCCATGGAAGTGAAATTTCTCTTACAACAAAATAGGATGGTCATCAATACACCCCTTCCAACACTTCATTTCGAATTTCAACCTATTTATTTTATCTAATTGTAGGCTTTTTCTTATGTGAGTAGAATTATTTTGAAAAATGTCTTTAGGGGCCATCACATGAGAGTATTATTTGCCAACACATTTCGAATCAACTAAAGTGGTTCATCACATGAAAAATCATTCGACTAACAAAATTTTCCAATTTTCCCCATATCATGACTCACATAATTTGTATGCTTCTCACATACGTGACATTCATGGATATTTTAGTTGTTCTTATACTAAATCACATTAATAAAAAAATTTCTAGGTGATTGGAACCTTATTTTCTATAAATGTTCAAGGTAACATACTTTCCTCAACCTCTTAGTTTCATCTATGCAAGTACTAAAAGAGTTTATGTATTTGAACAATTAAAGGTACTATTTATATTTGCAATGAGAATGCAATATATTTAATCATTAACTAGAAACTTTAGAGAATCCAGATTTTTTATTTCATCAAAAGAAGGTCATTAAAATCCTCCATTTTAGTTAGTGTCTCCATAATACTCTTAATGGAAATTAGTATTATCATGTAAAGGTGGTTTAATTTGCATTTGAGTCTGTACCCTTCTCAAGCCAACCTAGGAAATATTTCATCATATTGACAAATTATATTCTCTAAGTTACAAGCCATTCTAAAATGTTCTTATTGAAAACTTTCAATGGTATACTACCAAAAACTCAAAGAGTAGAACTACCATATAGATTTGGAAATAACATGCTATGTTTTTGTTGATATGAATTTAAATTTCCTTATATCTATTGAGAAATGGAAACAATAAATTCTAGTTTAATTTGTCCTTGAATTAAATTGTGAATTAAAATCAAATTCTATTCTCATAGAAACTTGTAATTAGTTAATTAAGTTTAATTAACTTACTTATCTTAGGAATTTCAAGTTGGAATTATTTTGGAAGTCATGTAAGTGTTCTCCCTAAATTTTGGGGGTCCGAGATGAGTTTATTTGAGTTGTAATTAGATTAACTCAATTTATTTAGTTATGGTCAATTAAATTAGTTCTAACTGTTTATGGAACTAACAGAGGACTAACAGTCAGTTGGTTCACTGGTGCATCCAAAAATGTTACTCCAGTTAATTGATGATTCCCTCATGAGAAACTCATGCATGTTAGTTTAGAGAAAGATCCAGTTGTGACTAGAGTGTAGGGGTAGTGTACTATTAGTTTTATGATTTACTGAGTTGTAAATATCATGCATGCAATCAGAGAATGACCTATGTTTGGATTGCGGTTTTGGAAGCATGAATTCCCTTTAAATACAGGCTATTCATCCTAGGAATTGCGCAAGGAAATAGAGGTTTGGAAGGCAGTGGAAATTGGCTATGTGTAGGCTAATAGGGGGCTTGTGAGGTAGTGAGTTGAGCATACTTGTGCGGAATTGTTCTAGTGAGAACAATGTGTGTATCACCACTCATATTTATGATTTAATGAAGTACATAGAGGCGGGGTTTTGAGCAGTGGATTTCCACAGGAAAACTTATTATGTTATGTGCCATTGATTTATCTTCTTCTTGTTCATATTGTTTTCATCGATCTATTGACTTTCGTTAGTTGAAAGTAGAAGTAGATTCTTGTCTTGTGATTTAGTAAATTGCATGAGCTTGTGAATCTACAAGAAATTCTACATGGTATCAAAGCTAAACTCAATATACTAGAGGAGATTTCAAAGTTTTGAGTTTTAGGTTACAGGTGAAATTTGAATTTGTAATAAATAATTTAGGATCGACAGATGGAATTCTACAGTTTGTTGCTTGAGAATGCCTTGGAAAGTAGCTCGAATTATATAGCGTAAAGGGATAAAATGGATGCTATGCTAGAGGATAATGGCTTAAAGGAATTCGTTGATCAATACTTTTCTAAGCCAGCAACATCATATGCATAGAATCTAGATGAATGGAAGAAGTGTGTGGCGAAGGCAAGGTAAATAATCCTTGAGGGAGTTTGAGACCAAATTGTCTCAAGTCTCCATGGCAAAGAAACTATGTATGCTATGTGCAAAGCATTGGAAGACTTGTATCAGGAACAACAATGACCAAATGAAATTGGCACTAAAGGATCTACTACAAAAAATCAAAATGGAGAAAGGTGAGACTATTCCAAAATACTTGACCAAATTCACTCAATGTCATGACGAATTTGGAAGTGTTAGAATCATTGTTTCCGAGGATGATATGGTGGTTCTTGCTCTTCTAGGACTCCCAAAACGTTGGCATAGTTATCAGGACTTTGGTAATGATCAGGAGAAGCTTCCAAATTGGGAACGACTATGGCCAGATTTGACACAGGAGGAGATTAAGAGGAACAGCAGGGATGGCTCTTCCTCAAAGACTGTTGATGAAGAGAACTGTGCCTTAGCGATTAAGGTGAAGAAGGGGAAAGGAAAATATTCCCATTCCAAGTCGGATTCTTGCCATGGAGGTAAGAAGAAAGACATGAAGAAAGATAATGATTTAACTTTCATGAGTTGGGCCATTTTGCTACAAACTGTCCACTCAAGAAGTCCAAGAGGAAGTCCTCAGGAGAAGTGGCAGGTGAGGCTTTGGCCTCTCAATTTGAATTAGAATTTTCACTAATTGAATGCATTGTTTCATCAATGTTGGGAAGTGTATGGTACTTATACATTTGATCTTCATTCCACATGACTAACGATAAGGAGTTATTTAGTGACCTGAAGGAGAAAGATCTCGAGATGCATATCGAGATGGGTGACGACGAGAGGTATAGTGTTATTGAATTGGGTACAGTTACTTTTCAAAGGAAGCATGGGGCTCCACTCACCTTGAAGAAGGTTATATATGTGCCCAGGCTAAGGAAGAACTTGGTATCTTTTGCCATCCTTAAGGATAGAGGCTATCTTCTCGAAAGGAAAGGCGTTCCTTCGACACATAGCAATGGGTCAGGTAAAGATGATAGTGATTCAAGTGAAGAATCTCTATAAGTTGGAGGTAGAGGATTATGTTGCTTTGAGCACGAAATTAGAGATGGTGCAAAGCCGAGACATTGGTGAGTTGTGGCACGGGTGATTGGGCCACTTACATCATGGGGCTTTAAATATCATGCAACAGATCTCCATCGATTTTCCCAAAGGTATGGTAGAGCAAGTTGATACATGCAAGGGGTGTACTTTGGGTAAATATAACAAGTCTTCCTTTCACGATAGAGACAGTCGAGAAGATTCTATTCTAAAGCAATTCCATTCATATGTGTGTGGACCACTCTCGACAACATCCACAACCAAACACAGGTATTATGTTATATTTGTTGATGACTTTTATTGAAAATGATCGATATTTTTCATTTAGAAAAAGGATCAAACCTTAAAAAAAAATTGTGAGTTTAAAGCATTGGTGGAGAAAGAGTCGATAAAGAAGGTTAAAGCTCTACAAAGTGATAACGGTGGTGAGCATGTCTCAAACGAATTTAAGAACTTCTGTGCAGTGAAAGGGATTAAACAGGAGTTGACAACACCCCATAATCCTCAGTAGAAAGGGTTGATGAGAGGAAGAACAGAAGCATAGTAGCGGTAGCGAGGGTGATTAGGGTCTCCCACTACACTTGTGGGTTGAGTCATGCAACACAACGATTTATGTTCAGAATTGTAGCCTACATCAGATACTTGGGATGAAGACACCAAAGGATGATTTTTCTAGTAAAAGGCCAGATGTTGGTCACTTCAAGATTTTTGTGTCATTGGTATATTTCCATGTGACCAAATATGTGCAGAAGAAGCTTGAGCCGACAGTAGAGTTGGGGATATTTGTGGGGTACACTAATACACATCACAACAATCAGGTGTACTTGTCAACCAACAAGATGATAGTGATTCACAGGGATGTCAGATTCGATAAGGAGAATGTTATACAAGTTTCCCTTGAGAGGGAGCTTCATCTACATCCTGCTGAGGAGATTTTAGTTCTTAAGGGTGAGGAGCCTCAGATTGATGTGGAGCAGCCACATGTAGAAGATCTAGGAGTGGAGACATCCACTCAAACAGAGTCTTCCAGAGATGGGAGAAAGTGCACCAGAGAGGTGGATTGTCAAATAATAGATAGAATGTAGGACCACCCACATCAGACAAAGGAGGTCACCTGACAAGTACACTGGATACATGGCTCTTATGAGCAGATGTGATATGAAAAAGCCATCTTCCTTTTAGGAATCAGTGCAATAACCAATTTGGGTTGATGTCATGGTGGAGGAGTATGACTCCATAGTTCGTAAAAGTGTTTGGGATGTGGTCGCGAGACCAGAGGATAAGTCTGTGTTAAGCTCTTATTGGCTTTACAAGGTAAAGCAAGCTGCAAATGGTAGTGTGGAAAATAATAAGGCTAGATTTGTAGCTCGTGGCCTTTTGCGGGTAGAGGGCATTGATTATTATGAGACCTTTGCTCCTATTGCAAGGTACTTGTCGATCAGATCTATATTGGCACTATCAATGTAGATGGAGTGGAAGATACATCAAATGGATGTAAAGATAACCTTCCTTAATGGCACAATTGAGGAAGAGGTTTACATAGAGAAACCTGAATGTTTTGAAACCTTCAACCGTGAGTCACATGTGTGCCATCTCAAGAGAGCATTATATGGGATAAAGAAGGCACCTCATGCTTGGTACACCCAGATAGACAACTACTTCACCGCGTTGGGCTTCATGAAGAGTTAAGGGAATGAGAACTTGTACCACATAGTGGTGGAAGGTAAATTGTTAATCATTGTACTTTATGTTGATGATCTCATACTAGAAGGTGATGATTAACTGATCAAATATTGCAAGGAGGACCTTGAAAGAGAGTTTAAGATGAAGGAATTGGTGCTCATGCATTACTTTATGAGCATGGATGTATGGCAGGGTAATGGGGAGTTGTTTATGTCTCAACGCAAGTATGCCAATAAGATACTTAGAAGGTTCCACATGGAGAGCTATGAACCTATGGAGACTCCTCTAGTTGAACGAAGGAGGATGCTACTTCAGGAGAGGTAGTGGAAACTATTGTTTACACACAGCTTGTGGGTTCACTCATGTACTTAGTGAACACACAACTGGATTTATGCTTTGAAGTTAACTAGCTTAGTAAGGCAATGATTAGGCCTACTATATTAGAAGGTGACAAAGCATGTATTAAAATACCTTAGGGGCAGTTCTCAGTATGGGTTATGGTATAGATGGATAGAGGGAGTGAAGTTTCAAGGCTTCATAGATGCAGATTGGGTGGGGAGTCCATCCGACTACAAAAGCACATTAGGAGGGATTTTCAGTATTGGGCCAGCAACAATTTCTGGGTACAACAAGAAACAAATATCAGTTGCACTCAATTTGGAAGAGGCAACATACAAAGATGTGAGGCCATCTGGATGAGGAAGAGTTTGGTTAGTTTATTTGGTCAGTAGATGGATCCGACAATGACTTACTGTGATAATCATAGTTGTATCAAACTCTTTGAAAATCCAGTGTTTCATGATAGGTCCAATTACATTGATATCTGATATCATCATCTCAAATATTGTGTATTGAGGTGGATCATGTTGTTAGAATACATTCCCACGAAGAAGAAAGACGCTAACATTTTGAAAAAGGCATTTTCAAGATGTAAATTTGAGTTTCACAGAGACAAGATTGAGGTAGCAGATAATCCATTTCTTTTTGATAGGGAGTGTTGATAAATGACAACAAGAACTTCTAGTTTAATTTGTCCTTGAATTAAACTGTGAATTCAAATTTAATTATATTCTCATAGCAACTTGTAAATAGTTAATTAAGTTTAATTGACTTAATTATCTTAGGAATTTCAAGTTGAAAGTTTTTTAGAAGTCATGTAAGTGTTCTCCCCAAATTTTAGGGGTCCAAGATGATTTTATTTGAGTTGTAACTAGATTAACTCAGTTTGCTAAGTTATGGTCAGTTAAATTAGTTCTAACTGTTTGTGGAACTAATAGAGGACTAATAGTTAGTTGATGCACTAGTGTATCCACAAGTGTTACTCTAGTCAACTAAAGATTCCCTCATGAGAAACTCATGCATGTTAGTTCAGAGAAAGACCCAGTTGAGACTAGAGTGCAGGGACAATGTATTATCTGTTGTATGATTTACTGAGTTGTAAATATCATGCATGTAATCAAAGAAGGACATATGTTTGGATTGCGTAGTTTTGGAAGCATGAATTGCATTTAAATATGGGATATTCATCCTAGGAATTGCACAAGGAAATAGGGGCTTGGAAGGCAATGGAAATCGGCTAAGTGTTGGCTAATAAGGGGCTTGTGAGGCAATGAGTTGATCATACTTGTGCGGAATTTTTCTAGTGAGAAAAAGCTTTGTATCTTCACTCATATTAATGTAATATAGATAGGCAGGGTTTTGAGCAGTGGCTTTCCCCAGCAAAATGTATTATGTTATGTGCCATTGGTTTATATTTTTCTTGTTCATATTGTTTTCATTGATCTATTGAATTTCACTGGTTGAAAGTAGAAGGATATTCTTGTCATGTGCTTTAGTAGATTGCATGAGCTTGTGAATCTACAAGAAATTCTACAAGATCCCCCTATCTATTGACATTGTTGTAGCAGTTAGAATATCAAAGGTTAAACACAAAAGAGACACAATTGACACAATATGAAATCACACTTTATTAATAAAAAATGTTTTACAACCACTCAATTTATATGAACTCTGTTAGCACCTAAATCTGCCTTAGGCTGAAAGAAGGCAAAATTCAAGGTAACCACAAACCACGCTCAGTCTGGTAGCTAGCCTACCAAAACAGGAGAGGGCTCTCTCTAAGTCACACTCAGTGAATTGATAAATGAAATGGCCTGAGATGACTTACAGTGAACTATTTATCTTAGGCTAGTAAGTGAATATGGAAACAAGAAGCAATTTTTATGAATGACTGTGTTTCTGGGATGTTATGGGACCACTGGACCTTAATGAACAGAGAACTTAATACAAAGGCATGGATTATTTCGTGAGGCAAGGTAGCCGAAAAGCCTAGAAATTTAGTTTAAGATACTGTGGAATGGAGAGATTGATTAAGAGGGTGAAAAGGGCATGGACAACATGAATCCTTTTCAACAGAAGAATGAACACTGAACATGAAATTTTCCCACAGGCAGAGCAATAAAATTGAATTCTACCTTA